>VZTF01009436.1:157101-209230 GCA_013397755.1 Cnemophilus loriae
GGCGCCCGGTGGCCCACGGGCTTCTCCGCCCGTCACCGCGGAAAGGGAAGGGAAGGGAAGGGAAGGGAAGGGAAGGGAAGGGAAGGGAACAAACCCCCTTTTCTCAGACATGTCTGAGAAAGCCGACCCAAAGGGAAGGTCTCCATACCAGCAACTGGAGAAGGAAAGTTCACCTGTGCTCAAATACACATTTATTGACAGAAACAAATACTAAATTCACATGCAAATCATAGGAAACAGATTATCTGCATGTTCCCTATGGAAATACATCCCAGCTATTCAGAAGAAAAGGATGATATTGCACTGGGAACAGGAAAGGGAGAGGAACAGGAACATATTGCTGTAAAACCTGCAAGGGCATTTGTTTTCATCACGAATTACAGGGACAGAACACTGAAAAAGGTCTTCCAGTTCAGAAGTGTGGCACTTGCAGGCAGATCTTTGGCAATTCCACTGAGGACACCTCAGCACCAGCCTTTGTGAAGGTCTTTGCCTCCACTTCTCCGTGAGGGAGACAGTCTGATGATGCCTGAGGCCTGAAATCTCTTCATTTCTAGATGCACTCATAGACAGCTCAAAGTTCATTTTTTATTCATACACTCACTTCCCTTAACCTTTACAGGAGAGGCCTCCTCTGTCCCCACCTCATAGAATGCATTAATAATGCCTTTAAATTTGACTGTGCTTATCAACCCAAAGTCAAAGTCTTTTATTTTCACCGGTCACCTGCATCTTCTACCATTTTATCTCCTCTTTGTCCTGTGTGTGTGACCAGAACTAAATATCATCATCTCCTATCATTCCCTCTTTCTATTTGCCTCTCCTGTTCTCAGATCACATTTGGGGTTTGCAGTGCAGTCCCACTGAGCACGCTCAACCCCTGTGATCACCCACTGGGCCTTTGCACCTTACAAAAGAACCAGGAAGGGACAAGCTTGGAAGTGACCTCAAAAGAGCATCTGCTTTTCATGGGATGCAAATGGACTCCTTGAGTATTTTAACTACAAAGCAGTCCAAAACTGAAATTTCTCTTTATTACTTCTTCCATTGTTCTTTCCTTTCTTCATTATTGTTTGTTATTTTGCCATTCTATAGTTTTTTTTGCAGAATCCTCCTGTAACATCTCCAGTTTTTGCCAAGTGCTTTGAAATAAATATGAACATCACAACTGGTTCATACTATGATCTGACCAGTACTAGATGTATCACCCTTTCCTACCCAAACAATTCTTTTACAATTTTTTCATTGAAAATAACTAATTATTCACTCAAAATTATGTACTATGTTTAAAGACTGATTTGGCTATTTGTAGAAAAGGGCAAGCCTTAAAAAAACTGCAAGTGTATTTAAAACCCGTCAAATAAGAGACAAAATAACAAAAATTCCCCCGACAACAAAGGGTGATTTTCATGTTTTAGTTACTTAATACAATTTGACTTGAAAGTATCTCAGAAATATCCAGCTGGCCATAGATTTAACACGAAGACCAAAGGCAACTGCTGTGAAATTTTATTTTCTGTTGACAGCAGGCAAAGCCTTAATCATAGCAGCTTTGTCTTTAAAACATAAACTGTAACAGCAATGTATGGAAAAAATCATTAATCTCCCATACAGACAACATGCCCTGTCATAAACAGACACATAAATTAAACACTGACTTGGCAGATGTGAGAAATAACAATCATCATTTACTTACAAAAGGACAATAAATTTATTGGAGGAACTTTTGGTTCAAAATGGGGCAGAATTTTTAATTCTTGTTCCCTTTGAAATAGGACTTATTCCAAAGTATTTTCACTATGTGAATTGTTAACTAATACTGCAGAAATTGCAGTGTACCACTGCACAGACTTCACAGCTCAATTAATCAACGCATTTACATCAAATAATTAAGCAGCAGAAATGGCCCTCATAATTAGTATGCACACAAAGGACTTTTAAAAAATTCTTTAGCTTCCATAGATGAAAGAAACACCAGACTATGTGATGAGAGGTATAAAAGTGACAATAATAATTTGTTTCTTTAATTATTCTGGTCTCATTAGAATGTAACAGAAAAAAATCAAACCAGGTGAAGTCAATACACACAAAAGTTCACTCAGCAAAACTGAGAAAAAAACCTATAATTCTGCTGACTTTTAAAAAAAGCAGCAAAACTTACCGTAGAGGATACATGTAAGCAAACTCACTCATTTAACCCTGTAACCCTGCTAAAAGGCAGGGTAAAACTGCTGACCCAGAAAGGAAGCCTGAACCTGAGTGTTGACTTTGCTACTGTAGTATTTCTTCAGCTTATTTTTAATTAGGCAACTTCCAATTAAAAAAAAATGAAAAGGCCAGAATTCCATCAGGTTCTTTCACATCAGCATCCCTTGGCTCACCAGCACTTGTCAGAACTTGTAAATTTTGCACAAAAGCCTCTCCCATTTGAATTACCAACAAAACTATTTCCTCATTTACCACATCCTGTCCTGTTGGCTCTTCATTTCCCAACTCCTCACACCAGTCCTGCCCTGGGCATCCCAAGCTTAATCCCCGCGGTCCTCACGCCAGAACAGCCTGAAAAGTCCAATGTGTGAACACACAGAGCCCAGCTGTGGAGCGTCACACGCGGGGAGCACTTCAGCAGCTCAGCTGTGCCGTCCCCCAAGGACAGACCGGAGCACGGATCTGCTCAGACCATCCCCACGGTCAACCTTCCCCCGGCGCCGGTGCCGCTGCTCCCCAGTGCCAGACACACCGTGCACAGAATGGGGATGGCGAGGCAAGGCAGGGGGTTGGTGCAAAATGAGACATCCTGGGGCACATAACGAGATAACATCTATTACCATAAATTATGAAGTGATTTACGCATAAATGAGGGCTGTCATGAAATTTAATTTTAATGGTTTGATAATCAAGTAAGAAACACAATAATTACCGTACCTACAGTTTTTCAATAAATTCAGATCACTGCTAGTGGCAACACTTTTTTGTTCACAGACATTAATGCAATTCCCCTCCAAGAGCTGTCTGCTATGTTTTTCCATGTCAGAACAACCTGTTGATTACCTCATTGCTGGGATAAACAAGCTCAGGTTTCCCACTGATTACATTCAATACACTTCCACTTTGCTCTTTCAAAACTCCTTTAACAGTGCAGCTGACTGCTTCAAGAAACAGCTTTTTTCTTCTTCAAGAAACTGGAGACTCAGCTAGTCCAGAGAAAATCTCTGGAGGCTGAACTTTCCAATAGCAGACATGAGAGAATTTGCTTTCCTCATCATCACATGTCGTATGTTCAACTGGAGAGGTGAACAAAACATGTTGATACCACACTGCGATGTTTTAAATTAACTGCAGACATTGCCAACACCTCAGCATTGCTCCCTGCAGCCAGACTTCTGTAGAGTAACTTGGCTGACATCTTTTCATCAGGACAACAGGTCTCCAGTGCATTTCCCTATGGATATTGAAGTTTAAAAAACCTCCTGCACACGTAAAGCAGTAAAAATTAATTTGATTTGGAATCTAGCTTTGCAATGAACCCTAAAATTATTTTCAGGAGTTCAACAAACGACCCTCCAAAACTCTTACTCCTCTCTGTTCTTCAACCAACCTCACACAAGAGGGAAGACAAAACTCCTGTCCTTTCCTTCTCTACTCCATAGGAGTCTTGGTTCTCTTCCCTTCCCACCATAATCTTGTGGGAACAAGAGACCTCAAACTAAAACATGTCACTAATTGTCCCCCAATGGGATACAAAGGAACATTTCAAGTCATGTGGAAACCAGAGATGGGGATATGAAGTCTCTAATTAACATCTTGGGATATAGGAAAAAAAAGGCTGATCCTTTCATTTGTTTATCTGCAAAACAAGCAATGATGAAAGACAAAAAGATGGGTGAAAAAAATAATCACTGAGCCCAAATTATCATTTCTGACTGTAAAATGACAGGGAGAAAAATGTTTCTCTATCCTAAAATAGAGGGAAAAGAGTCTCACTTCTCAGAAACACTGCTTATATATCTCCAAGAACAGTTACAATGCACACAGTAAATAATCCAAATTATTGGCTTAAAAAGTACAGCAAATTGTAAGTTTAAGCTTTTCTGAAAGCTAAAACAATAATTTTCACTAGTCAGCAGAATAATCTTACTGTAGAAAAATGCATCTGTTTTCCAGATAGTCTTTTAATGGCCTAAAGGATGTCACTTTTCCTAAGTAGTATAATAGCAGTTCTTCCTGCCACATGCAGTGTTATTGTAGCAGCTATTATTGCCCTGCCTCTAAGTTAATTGAAGCAAACTGCCTTTCAGACCTTAAAATAAAAATATTGCCTGGTACTCTACACATTTGATCCATTTTACACGAATACAAATAGGCCAGAGAACAGGACAGGATTAGAATGCATCAAATAATATGGATACTACAAAATGGATCCCAGGGACTGCCCTACCTGTGCTCAGAAAGATTGGGCAGTGCCAGCATTGATCTGCTGATAACCCCAGACTTTTCTGGGCATTTCTGCTTCCATCTCCTCGCCCTTCCCATTGCCAGCACCATGGTCAATTGTACAGCTTCGTTATAAATCAAATATATTACAGAGAGTGTTCTAATAAATGCAGCACCTAGAAACTTCCATCATCATTCCTCATTTTCCAAGGGAGCAATGCAAGAATCCCCTGCAAACTCCCCCTCAGGCATGGAAAGGAAAAACTTACATTCTACAGCAACCACTCTGTAATATAGAGAAGAGAAGCAACACATCAAAACTTCCAAGTTATTTTACTTTCTAAACATCCAAAGTGGGAAGCAAAGAGGCCAGAGTAAGCAGGATGCAGCATTATCCTTCTCTGTGGGTCTGGAGGCAGAGAATATAAAAACACTTACAAGTCCCCAGCAATAACAACAGGGACAAAGAAAACAATTTCCTGCTACCTCCACTCTGTCAGGATGGGAGATTTCAAAGTGATGGTGATGAATGGAGAGAGAGTAAATTACAAAAGGAAGAAAAAGTGACCAAAGCTGGCAAAAAGTTGTAATTTAAATAAAGGTAGAATGAGGCAAACATTAAGAATGAGGGCAGCATCAAAAAGGTACAGGGAAGGGGAAAGAAATCCTGAACCTGATTGAAGAGCCTCTCTTTAAATATTAATCAGATATTAATGTCCAAAGAAAAAAATTCATAAAAGGAGCATCTAAAGGAGGGATGTGTTGAAAAGCTTTGTATATTTGGGTTGAAAACCTTGGTTCAAATGCAGATTCCAGGGAATGCCTGCTCTGTGACAAAAAGCAAAGATGTGGAACCATTGTTTAAAAAGGGAAAATATTTCTCCTTCTTTTTTTTCCCCCCCAAAGAGCCACAAAAGCCCTTTTCTAGGAGTAGGAAGCTAATTTTAAAGCCTAGTGTATGTTTCACCTGCTTTTCTGTAGTAGGTCCATCAGAACAAAAATTAAAACTCATGGCAACATAGGAGCCATATATACAGTCTTACAATTAAAAGCACTTACCTTCAAGAAACAGACAATAAATGAGTTTAGAACCAATAGAAAACTCAGTGCAATTTCTAACCAACAGGAAAAAACTATTTTGCAATAAGAATAAAAATAACTTTAAAAGGTATAAATACCTACAACACATATACAATCTCCCTTGACAAATGACTGTTTCAAAAGACTTATTGAAAGGGTTTCTATCCATTACAATGTAATGATTTAAGGATATTTAAATTTAAATCCATAGGAAAATAAAATTCAATCAAAGGGATGCAAAGAAATTTTATAACCTTATTTGTAGCTTAAGGTCTAGCTGTTATATATTGTTCCAAAAACTGGGAATGAAAAATTTCAAGGGGTTTGAAAACTACAAAAGCAATGCAAAAAAACAAGAGGCATAAAAATAAAATTATAAAACAATATGGATAAGAATAAGAATATTTTGGTGACTATTTAGATTGCTTTTTAAGAAAGAAAAAAACCAACTTTTTCCAAATAAAAGGAACAAGCACTATGTGTTATTGATATTTTTGTCCATTGCTTGGTAAAGTAAAATTCAACCTGAGTTTGCGTCAACATATTTCCACTTGGTTGTGCTCTGGGAGTCACCAAGACAAAAAGCACTCCAAATTTACTGCTATTTTACCTATTCTGTAATTCTTTTTGACAGCTGCACTCCTTGCAATTAACGTGGTTTGACTTTGAACTTAATATTCATCCAGGGATCTACAGACATGAAAACATCTCTTTAACCAAGTTTCTCAGCTGCAGGACTTGAAGAGTGCAGCACAACTCTCCCAGAGAAGAGAGCAGTGCAGGGAGCCCCTGCCCCACAGGCAAGATTCCCTTTTTCACATTATCACCTTTTCCAGGATGAAATTGGAATTCAGATGCAATGATCATCTGAAGAAGATTAACCAAGCAACCCTGGGCTCCAGCCAGCAGCAGGAATCTGAGGCAGGTTTGTAATGGCAAATAATGGTTAATAATGAGCTCTGCATCACTCCAGTAGGGTTGTAAGAATCAATACCCACAACAGCCTGCTTGAGCTGAAATATATTTTCCCACAGAGATTGGAATTGCTTTTTCTTCAATTCTATTTTTCTTGCCTGTAGTTTTCTTTGTTGGAAAAGTGAAGAAATGGCTGGGAAACCAAGCAAAGAAAATTTAAAACTGGGAAAGGATAACAAACTACTGAGATCAGGTTTTAGCACCAGGATTACATTCAGAGGACATGGAAATTACATTTAAACACTCTACAAAAGTTAAATGAGCTGTACACCTCAGTACAACTGTTCTGTATTCCGTTATTTTCAGTACTACTACATGCATAGCCAAAATAAATTTACTTGAGATATCGCTAAAACTTAGTGATGCACTTCAAGACAGCAAAACTTTTATATTATTTTACATGTGTACAGCGTTTAAATGTCATCAATTGTGTGTAGACAAATAATAGGGCTAAACCCAGGCCCTTTTAACACTGACAGCACTCACCGCTGACACTCCCCGGCGTGCAGAATTAAATCCTCATTGTTCCTGGCACTGATGGTCAACTCATGCTCTGTGGAATTGAAGACATCAAGAAGGAGGTGACACTGCCGGGTGCTGTCCAGATGGAAGGAAAAAGGCACAATTTCAATGAAGATATTATTGCATGTCTATTGAAATTAATATTTATACATGGATATAAATATATATGCAAAAAATACATACATTCACATACAGCTTTTATCTCCTACTCCAGCTGTAAGAATATCCTTATCTCTTACTGAAACAACCTTTCTAATAGTTAGATGATTTTTTTTTTTTGCTAGAACTAACCAGAAGGGTACATCCTAAAGAGAAGCAGCCCCATGACAATTCTGACCTGCACAATATCAAGCCCCACAGCATTTGATCACCTGTCCATATCCTCACTTTGCAGCTTTCACATTCACTTCTGTAGAAAAAGCCACAGATTTTTTTTCAGTTCTTTGAGCCTTCACATAAAAAAATAAAAGAGTTGTATTATTTTAAATTACCTTGACATTATCTCTTTAAGAAACAAATTTGCAAGCAAAAATTTAAACTGGTTTAAATTCATTGTCAAGGAGCAATTCCATTTCCATGGTTTGTCTACAGACCAAAACAAGCTGGCAATGGGAACACTTAACCTCGAGAACTTCTTTCAGAGGGAGAACTCTCTCCCCTCTGTAAGACAGGCAAACTCAGACACTTCTCACAGAAAAACTTAATATTTCTCAGCTACTATCCTTCAAATGCAAATTTCCCCAGAAGCATTTGATAGAAATACACCAACTGCATTTCTGGTAACCTCAGAAAATAATACTGACAAAGTTACAGAATGGAAACCTTACTGCAAAAGTTCATTCTAATAAACCAGTCTAATATTAATACTAATAAAATTAATAATTTAATAATTTAGTTGCTATTTAATACCATTAAATGTTAATGTTTTCAATTAATATTTTATTCTAATTAATAGTCTATGAAATTTTATTCTCATTTACAACCTTTTATTCCTTGTGAGAATAAGCAGAAATAGCAGCATTGGTGATAAAAATATAATACACATGAAAATTTATTGGAACCAGAAACCAAAATGCCAAATCCAATCAGACAGCTACAATAACACTTTACCAATCTACTCTAAAATTCAAAAATTTCTAGGAAGCTACTGAACAACATAGAAATATCCCCAAAAGGGAAGGCAGAAGAATACTGGTGAGGTGAGAGTTCTCAGAGCCATCCTTCAACGTGCAAGTTCAAGCTACAGTTCTGTGTCTTGGGACAAACAAGAATATTTCTTTAAATATTTATATTTATTGCACAATAATTTACAATTGAACTGAAATGCCATTCCAAAAATTAGTTAAACTCAAAGGTGCAGGAGTGTAAGAACTGTTCTATCTCGGAAATGGGTTCTCTGGTCCATAATACAACTCTGTTCTGAAAATCAAAGATGTCCCTTCCAGAGCACACACAGGAGGAAATGTTTTGCCAAGCCTTGGGTCGGGGACACTCCCAGGACAAGCCCAGGAGGTTGAGGTTTATGTCACAAAGTGACAATAATGTCACCTGCAGCCAGGCGCTGTGAGACAATCAAGCACTGCTGGGGTCAGCAGCACCTCTCTTAGCAAAAATAAAAAGCAGAAGTGGGGGTGGAGGCTTTTTTAATATATATTTTAAGAGATATCTCTC
Source organism: Cnemophilus loriae (assembly GCA_013397755.1). NCBI lineage: Eukaryota > Metazoa > Chordata > Aves > Passeriformes > Corvidae > Cnemophilus > Cnemophilus loriae. The sequence goes on from VZTF01009436.1 coordinate 165,784, forward strand.
TCTCTGTAAAACCCCAATGACTACTGAATATAGAGGGGGATGCAGGAAGGCAGCTGAGTGCCTGAAGCAAACATGTCAAAACTCCAGAATTTAGAACAAATAAGGAGCCGTGGCTCTTTGGAAACTTCCTTCCTTAGAACTCACGAGGAAGAAAGAACTGGAAGGGCAGGACTTGAGTCAGTTACCAGAAAGGAATGGAAAAGAAAATGGGGACAAGCTTTTATCAGCTTCTATCTCATCACCGGGAGAGGGGGACGAGACCTGTGAAGTCTCAGGCAACCTCTGCACCTCCAGTAGATACAATGTGATGGTCTGGAAGAGCAACTTCCAGTGTAGATTAGTTTTAAAAACTTAATACAGAAGGAATTTGTTATTTCTGCCACATCAAACCCCAGTGAAAACCATTCAAGCCTCCTGCAATATCTTCTGGCAGCAGAGCCAAAGTTTTGCAAATAAAACAATCCATGCCACAAAGGACCTACACAAGCAGCCGCCCTTCAGGAGTGAACAACATCACTGATATTGAAAATTTCCAAATATGAATTCTTGAAAATTATTCATCATTGTGACATTTATTTCCTCCTCTTCCAACACTACACAAAACAGACACATAGGAGAAATAATTCTTTCCCTGTCAATTTTAAGTTAATTCTCCAGGGAAACTTTTTAAGTAAAAAAAATATAAACCTCAAAGTTACAGAATTATTACAGTACCTTAAATCTGAGAAGAATAAGATATTAGTGCAAAAAAATTGAAAGTAAGATTAAGACTGTAGAAGAAGATAGCACAAGATCTTCAGAATAAATACAGGACAGTATCAAAGAGACTATTATAGCAGTGAAAATCAAACACAATTAAAGGTTACAAAAATATTTTAATTTAAAGAGCACGCTTCAAACAGAAGCTGCATCCAAGTAAGGAAACCAAGAAAGCATAAGCTCTGGAAAATTAAGCATATTATCAAAATAAAGTTAAAAGAAAAAGAAACACTCGAATTGTTAAAGAAGAATTTGCTGAAAATCTGAGAATTAGTAGGATTTATTTTTAACATGCTGCAATCAGTAGGACTGTGTAGAACTCGTGATGCTGAGTTATGAAAGGAAAACAAAGAATTAACAAGAAAGCCAAATAATTAATATCAATTTTCCCTCCAGCAGAACATACAGAAGGCCATCCTTTGCAAGACAGGAATTAAAGAACTATTTCAGTGTCAGTAAAGGAGATCTGAGATGCAAATAAGTTCATGCAAGTGTGATAAAGGAACTCCAGGGAGATTTTGCTGAACTCCTATATTTAAGTGCAGTCAGAAATGTGTTGCTTAAAGCAAGCTCTTTACCAGAAAATTTCAAATATCACATTGTTTTAAGGATTTTAAGGCAATTGACCAAATCTTAGACCACTAGTGCTGACCTCAACACTATGTAAATCAGGTTTTTTTAAAGTCTGCCAGCTTAAAAAAAATAAATAAATAAATAAAACACTCAGAATAATAAATAGATCCAAAGTTGATTACATTATATACCATAATGGCCTAGAGACATGTTTGGCAGAGAAACACCAGTCACAAGCCACAGATTTCTGGAACTGGGAAAGACTTGCCCACATATACACAATTTATTCTCCCTTTCCCAAACAATCCACTATCATATAATGGTTTACACTACATATTTATTTGAGGAGGGTAGATTTTGAGTCCTCTAAGTTTAGTTAAGTAGGTTTCAGTTACCATTCATCCCAGAGAAGGCAGAGAACACCATCTCCCACGTTTCACACATTATGAAGGGTCACCAGTGGCTCCCCAGCCCTTTTTAGGCGTCACTTCACTGTTACCAGCTCCTTTTGAAGGTTTGGGTTGAACACACGCAGAATAAGTCAGTTTGTGTTTGGGTGGGGTGGGTTTGTGGTTTAGGATGGTATCAAACACAACACGAAACCATCGTCAGCTGTGCTGGACCATGTACAGACACCATGATGCAGAACAAAAGTTCTTGAAAGGGTTTGACTCTTCTTCCCTCTAATGGGAAGGAAATAATTCTGGGTCCAGTAAACTGAGCCTACTAAAAATCACAGCACCCAAACATTTTTCCATTTTGATAATCTTCTTGACTTCTTCATGATGTTTGCTTTCGAAAAATCTTCCATAAATGTCACATTCAAGATTTTCTTTTACAAGTGACACAAAACTGCAGAAAAAACTAGAATTAAAAACTAGAGGTAAAAACTGGAATTACAAGGAAACATTTTCAGTAGATTGATTCATCACCTGAAGATCTCACAGTAACAAATTTAAGTCAATACTGATATCAAACAAAAAACAATTGGGAAATATTTTTTTTTTTAAATTGAAAACTGGATTAATTCAACAGTGTCTTAGAGATTTAGTGTATAAATGAATTTCTGTTATCATCTACTGCAGAACTGAGAACATAGCACAAGCAAAAGTTAGCAGCACAATGAATCATGCTGTATTTTTAAAATCTTACAATGCCAGTTACGGTTCCAAAAACAGTCACAAAACTGGGGCCATGGGAACTTCAGGCAAGTGACAATGACACTGTGATCTAGAAATCTCTTTCAGGAGGATTGTGATTACTTGAAATGACAGCTGAGGATATTCTTCAGTAACACTGAACACAGAATTAAACCCCAAATGCAGCTGCAAGGATGGCTCACTTCAGAGAACAATCTCTCTGCAGTTCTGTCTCTAGCTTACTTTTAAAGTCACTTTAAACAAGAAACTCTCAGGAGGGTTGGCAAGTTTTCTGCATCCTGACTCATCTCACTTTCCCATCAACTGAAGTCATGGAGTATTTTCATATCCGCACTTTTTTTTTTTTTCTTCTCTTCTGCTTTCTTTGAACAGCCATTGCTACACAGAATGGGACAAAGACAGGGAAGAGAAGCTTTGGCTCTGATATCATTGGTGTGACAGATGACAACAACCCTGTCCTCCAAAATCCACTGACCAACACAAAGAGCAGCACAGCAGAACAACGATCTACAGAATCTTTGCTGGTGCTGTTGTGTCTTCAGTAGGGTCTCTTTAACTTAATTTTTAATAAATTATCTAAAAATGGAGTTCTTAAGACTAACTTCAGATGATTAAGTCAGTTTATCCATCTTACTGGCAAAAGGTCTTTTCACATATTCCAAGAAGCGTCCTCATCTGGCTTCTCCCAGTTGTAAACCTTTTCACATATGCTAAATATTCCCAGCACATCTATAAATATTTGCAGATTTATGTTCTCACATCTCCACGTGTCAAACCATATATATTCAACATTTTGATCTCAGAAATCAATTCCCTCAATCTGCAAGCTACTTTCTACTGCTCTTTCCTGAACCCACTGAGATGTTACATCATTATCAGAAGTTAAATATCTCTGATTACCAAGATAAGTTAACTATTGGATGTAACCTCCCACGTGCCGTGAGCTACCACTCAGTAGAATCTATATTGAGCTCAATAGTGTATAAATAAGGAATATATTTTAGAACGACATCCACTCCTGAGAACATTAATATCAATCCATTGCTTGACAGATTTTCCTAATGATTTGTCAGTGTAATTGCACCAAATGAGAGCTTTATTTGCTTTATTTAGTTGAATTTGCCTGGTTCCCGATTTGACTGACTTTTGTTATTAATATTTTTCATTAACAAAACAGTGAATTTAATACTAATTATTTTCTGCATGTAGAAACATTAGATCAATTTAAACAGGACATATCTTAGTCTTCCTCCAAACTAAATATCTTGCTCTTCAAGCACCCAAACAAAAGAGGTTTTTCTCCACCCTTCAAAGCTCTATGATATTTTGAAGTATTAAGAAAGAGGAGACTATAAGCAGCTGCCTATCAGTAGGTGGCTGATTCTCATTCTGAATGTAGCAAATGTGAACACCTAATTTAAAAATCTGGCTCTATAAAACCAAGAACGGTTTCAGAAAATGCTACATAACTTTCTATCATATAACAAAAAAGTCTGTTAGAGCACAGCTGAAGACACAATGCTGTTTACTCTTTCCCTTGTATAATTTGTAAATATACAATAATCAGGATTTCTGATCCAAATCTGATGTGTTGCAATTTATTGCAGTGAAAATAGAGGCAACCTTGGAAACTGGAATAGAAATTCTAAAAATTATGTCTGATTTCATCAAGCCTCAAAGTTCTACCCACCCAACTGAGGACCTCCTGAGAACCCTCACCACAGCCAAGATTTCTCTTTCTCCAAACCCTCAGTGAAACCAAGCTGGAAAAACTGCATCCTAACTCTAAATACAGAACATGAGAAATCTCAGACTAGGGAGAACACTGCAGACTCTGCTATGAACTGATGCCTTCTGGACAACACCAAATCATTTCATTTAAGGATATACATTAATGATACAAAGGAAAATTACCTTGAACCTACGGTTACATGAACTGGCACTTTGAATTCAAGAGTGTCAGACCTGCTACAATTCCTTTTTTTTCCTCTGATTCAAATGCAAGAGCAGAGCCTAAGGCTCAGCACCTGCCCAAAGAGATCTGCGGCTGATGTCTCAGCAGCTCTATGGTGGTTTTGAGATAGAAAGTATTCTGCTCCACAAAAAAATTTAAAGATTAAAAAAATTACCTTATCATCTTGCATTTGTAGAATTTACAGGTAAGAATATTCTTACATATCTGGATTCCCAACTTTGCTTAAAAGCGAAGACACCATCCCTGAGGATTGACTTCATCTACAAATTCAGACTGTCTCACCACATTTGTAATAAGCAAGATGAACATTTTCTTTGTAGGCTCTTATTTAGATACCTTTGTACTGATGGCAGAGAGGCAAGGGACTCAAGGGACACAAGGAGACCAGCAGGCCCCTCACAGCATGCAGAGCACACTTTACTTGAGTTCTTGTCAGATGTGCAGTATTTTTTCTGGCATTTTTTCCTGCTCTTTTATAAAGGCAATAAGGAAGCACATTCAGTGCCCGTGAAAACTGGCAGATAACACCTTTGAGAGAAACAACAGGTATGAAGGAGATTGTTCAAGACAACCTAGATAAGTTTCAACAGCAGACTTGCTTAGAGCTCACAGGATATCAAAATGAAGAAGGGAATCACACAGAACCATCAACAGAATGTTTCCTTACACTGAACCATTTGCATCCCATCTTCACTGGCAGTCTGGGATCAGATCATGGATCCCCACTGGCAGTCTGGAACCTGCTGGGACCTGCACTGCTTGGAGGCCTGGAAGCACAGCAGTGTTTTGGGGCTGAGCCCTGGTATGGAATCAATTAACGCAGGATGGCCAATTACAGAAGACAATTAGTACAATTTTACCACATAGATGTATCCGCATTTTATGGTAAATAAGTGGTTAAACAAGCAGATCCCTGAAGCACTTCAAGACTTCATTGAGCTGCAGGACAAAGTGGGAGAACTTTCAATGTTAATTCCTTATCTCTTACACCTGATTCCAGGGCTGCTTCAGGATCCTGTGTTCTTGATGAATGTTCTTGCCTCCCGGGACAATCCCCTCCCTGCACACATGAACAGGCAGAGCCAAGGATCACAGGGAACAAGATCAGAGGGAATATTTCCCAGCATGAGGCTGCTCTGCCAGCCCCTTTGGATGTAGACAGCTGAGGGAGCACGGGGTGACACCCAGGGAAGGACCTGGAAGCAGATGAGGCCCTTCACTGACAGAGCATCATCTGTCCCAACAGGAGGGCTGAGATCTGAACCAGAATTAGGCGTGGGGAGAGCAGATCTGAACCAGAATTGGGTGTGGGGAGAGCAGATCTGAACCAGAGTTAGGTGTCAGGAGAGCAGAGATCTGAACCAGAATCAGGCAGCAGATCGAGCACTGCAGCATGGTAAGGGCTGCATCCAACAAATCTCAACACCCCCATAGACCAGCACAGACAAAGGTTAAAAGGATCTGTTGTCGTTATTAAACTTAACTGAAGATCTACAGGAGATGTGGTTAATGAAACTTCTCCCCATGAGGCAAGAGCTTGTCCATGAGTGGAAGATATAATTTTGCTTAGATATTTAAAAAAACAAAACCCAAGCCCAAATCCCCAGTTGTTTCAGTGATATTTCCCATGCATTTCTGTGCAAGCAGCTAAACAGAAGAAATACCAATTAAGTTTGGAAGACTTTTACATAAACCATAATCTTTATGCTACAATGGGGTGGTGAAGTGTTCTCATTAACATTTTTCCTGAGGTTTTTTTCACTAAAGGCCTAAGGGAAGAATCAATGCTTGAAGTTTTTTCAGTTTGCTTTGACTTTTTATGCCCAGGAGTTAGTAAGCTAATGTTTCTTACTTTTGTGGAGGCAAAAATATAAAATAAAAACAATAAAATGAAAAAGAAAAGGAAAAAATCAATCCAGATAATGAAAGCAATGATAACTGCCATTCTGAAATGACAGCTAAGGAGGAAAATTATAAAATACAATTTCTTGTAATGACTAAACAAAAATAGCTCAGCACCTCAGACAGTACTTAAGCAATGAAGTCTCAGTTGTAAACCAAAAGGAAATCAGATTTTTTTTACCAGAGTAAGCAAAAGTAAAAAAAAACCAAAGTTATAATTTGCTGTGTCTTAGATATTGGCAGAGATGATCAACAGTAAAAAAACAAACTTTGTTTCCTCTAATGATAAACAGTTATCCTTAGCAGATTGGGATACACATTTCTGCCATTTTTCACTCTAAATTATAATATCATATGCAATGACTTCTCCTCCTGAGGGAGAACCTGCACAGGGATGCACAAGAGTAAAGGAACAGTGTTACAGATCACCAAAGCCAATGGCACGGAACAAGCAGTAAGAGGTAAGAACACCAGAATGCATTCATGACTTAGCAAAAAATATATACCTAAGGTAACAAAAAAAAAAAAAAATGGCCTTTCGACAGGTCTGGCAAGAAAACATTTCTGAGAGAAATGTAAATATTACAGTCTTGTTCTCCAACTCAGTACAGCTTTTAGGCACCCTTAAAAGCAGCCACGTCTTTAACTGCACCTCCAATCAGCAAACCACTGAAAGTTTCCACTGACTTAACTGCTGATCAGTGTGATGAACAGGCGAAGGATGAAGCAAACACACACAGTGTGAGCTGAAGCACTTGGCTGGACTGCAGCCACTAAATACAGCATCAGCTGCCACAGGACGTGGGAAATTGTGCTCTGCTGAACACAGAAACTCTGCCTTTGAATTAGCACCCCCATCTATTTGGAAAGATTTCAGGATTAAATGCTTGTCCCACATCATGAGCTCCTGAGAGCAGATTGACAAGGCAGGGGTAGGATAACCTTGTCCTACACAAAACACAGCTGAGGAAGCCGAGCACAAAAAAGCAACATCCCAACAAGGGAGAGTCAAATGAAAGCATCAGGTTGCATTTGAAGCTTTTATGGAAGGTTTGCAGCTTCACATCCAATCCACCCCATAATTATAAGGAATTGCAGCGAACCACAGAGCAGTCTGTCCATTGAAAATATACATTTTGAGAGTACGGAGAGGTTTTTTGACACTGAATGGAGGGGACTATGCATTCAAATAATAAATGAAATCCAGTTATTTTAACTTGTATAATGATTCTTCTTGAGGATTGTTTTAAGTTGATGCTGTTGTACTTCCAGGTTGTTAAAGAGAGATGACTTAATCAATCTTGAAAACCTTACAAAGGCTGAAGAATGTGCCATTGCAGGGATGAAATTCTGAGCATCACTAAAAAGGGGCCCAGAATTTTGCAAACAGTTGTTCCAGATAGCGTGATCTCACTTTGCCAAGCAGCATTAAATTTGCTTTACTTGAGCAATTCCTAAAATAATAAAACCATGTTATGTTACAATTTCAAGCGGCAAAATGCTCAAGAAACTTGCTTACTAATAGAGCCATATGGTTTTATAAGAGCTGGACACAAATGACTCATTAAAAATAATCTTGTTTGTCTCATTTTCGAACATTTTCTTAAAAACCTATTGCAGCATTTCAGTATCTTTGCCTGTCCTAAAATTCCCTAGCTATCTACAAAGGTCATTATTTGCTGTATTATCTGTTGTGAAAAACAATCCCATCCCTCTTGGCTTTTCTTCATGTTCAAGTCTAAAACTTTCCTTGAGGCTTTAATTCTTCTGCTCACAGCCCTGTTTTGCAGGCTATGCTGCTGCCACAGGCTGTCCATCCATCCTTGGATGTTTCTGCCATGGTATGATACTGGTGACTCAGTTCTTTCCTTTGAAAATGACATATTCACCCAGTATCTCCTAGACTGGCATTTCCTTCTTGCCTATCTTTAGATTTCTGAATCTGCCATGAAAGGGTCCCAGGCCCAGTTAGAATCTCTTGGATCAATTAAGTTCCCTCTCAACTATTATTATTATTAGTGTTGCATACATAACTGCACTGAAATAATCTCAGAATTTAAGTCAAACCAGATTCTTGCTCCCACTGTGCATAGAGGTTTTTTACAATAACCCTACTAATTATTAAAACTGATTGCAGTCAGTAGCTGATGAATTTTATTCAAACAGATTTTCATGATTACAGCATTTGACCACCATCAAGTGTTGCCTTGATTTTTAATATTCACTATGACATGTGAATCCACTCTGTGGTTTACAAGAGAAAACAAGCACCAAAGCAGAGTCTGGTCACAATTTATTCGTCCCATCATTCACACCTGCATTTTGGGTAAGAATCTGTTATACACACACCAAACTCTGTAATGCACAACACACCACAACTGCTAAGAGATAGAGAATAAAGCCACAATAAACTTCCTGTCCCTGCTAAAATCAATCATCATGAGAAAATGTCTGAACCTCAGAAGCTGTTGAATGCACATGAATCGCTTCAATAAACTCCTAAATAAGCAATTTTGAAAATTTGTTCATGTAATTCTTCACCTACATGTTGCTGATGATATTGAAAATGTTTCCACTATGGTCTTTGAGTTCAATTCAGTAGAACAGAGACAATGGGTGAGATTTCGAGAGTCAAGGCAAGGCTCACCTTGTTGCTGGCAGGGTACTGATGCGAGTGAAGAAAACAGAGGGCTCCACCTCCACATGGAGGCCCAGGGCAAGGTTCCTGTAATATCCTTCAGCATGGCCTGGTCCACCAGAGTACTTGAAATTCAAAATGGCTTCCAGTGTCTAGAGGAATAAAAGTCAATGCCTTGTTAGCTATTTTTCACTACTGTGCATTTCACAAGTTCAATTAAATTAGGCCACAGAAGTCATTTGCAAATTTGCTTTCCTAACCCATCCGTTCTGTTATCTCAGGAAAAAAGGCAATCTAACAAATAACTGCAGCTTAGGCAAACAGTTGCCTAATCCTTTTAAAAACTAAAGAGTGCAGCACAAAGTCAGCTGGACTTCCCTTTACATAATACCTCTCCATACCACATTCAACATCAAAAGAATGAAGATCTGATTTTTGCTTAGAAGACTTTAGGGTTTATGAAATGCTGCACTCTTTCATACTCTTGAAAAATATATTTACCACTTCACGATCTGCAAAATCAAATGGAAAAGCTTCAAAGTTTGAGGGCAGATAAAGATTATAGAAAGCTGAAAGAATCTGGTCTCTCAACAAGTCACTGCAAACTTACTCTCATGTCCATGAACTAACAGATTGGAACAGCACCCAATTGCATACACCTTGTCTTCATGATTGTTTTATAGGAAATGGCTCATCAGTAAATATTAAAAATGACAGTGATTCTCTAGCATGAGTCTTATGCACTCACTGCTCTCAGCAGCACTGAGCCTTTACTTCTGTGAAGAAATTTGGGGCTTTGTGTCTTTCTCCTCAATGATCAGCATGGGAAAAGCTTCCCAGCACAGTCTCCATGTCATCATCAGTGCTCAAGCTCAGAACAACCCTTTGATGGATCCAAAGAGATTATTCACCACCTCTTCTTTCATCATGTTTCTGAAATACAATTTGCTGGAAGCAAGGTGAGAATTTGGGAAATGTCACTGGATTTTTTTTTTCTTCTCAGTTTTTATTCTGGTCCTCAGGCAGCTGCTACTGCCACATTTCAGAGCAAGGACAGAGGCAGGGCCAGACCTCCACCCTAACATGGACATCACATATTATGCTGAAGCCTCTATCTGGAAGGACAGACACTTCTTAAAAGGCTTTAGAAATAACACCAATATTACCTTTGTTTGGGTTTTAGCTCATTCTTTATAAAAAAAAGGCAAAAAATGCCAAACCCCAAGTCAACAACTTATCTAGGAAAACAAATCTATTTATCAGACACCATCAAGCCTCGGATAGGTAAAAGCACTCTGCCTTTCAACTGAAGCGTACAAAAAAATTTATGAGACCTGTTATTTTTTTTCATAAGCTCTAAGGAACAATCTAAGGATTTTCTAACTTATAAAAAAACCCATTTCTGTTTGATACCATTCTGTTTATAAGTCTGGCTGAAGGAAAAGCAACAGGGATAGAATAATTTTCTTAAAATAACCACAATCCACTGATTTAAAGAATACCAAAATCAAGAGTTTAGTATTTAGCTGCATGTGTGCACTTAACTATTCTGCCTATTTCCAACTTGCTTTTAAGTGGGCTAATTTTAATTCTTAATTTAGTTTCATTAAAATTCATGAGAGTCACCTTACAATACAAATAAAACCCTTCACTGGGCACTCTGGACATACCCGTCTACTCTGTTTATGTCAATTCCTAATTTGTAGTTAATGAACTCAAGTTTATGTTATGTCAGGAGAGCTAATCAATATTAAACACAAAAATAAAAAAGCACAAACCCATTCAAAACATACTTCATCCTAATTAACCAGCTGGACCATTTCACAAAAATCAGAGCCAGGCTCTGTAAGTACAGAGATCTGACACTATTTACATCGTAATGTGAGAATGGACTTCAATTTCAATTAGGGCATCGTGCAAACCCTGTGCATGTTCTGGATTATTGCTGCAATGCTCACAGTGTCCTGCTGGGAAAAGCTCCATGGTTCACCCTACACAGGACCATGGCACAAAGCTGCTTTATCAGGCCCAGCCCCATGTCATTACAGGCGAACACACAACAGATTTCAGCTTGAAAGGTCACAGAGCATCACTATTCCGGATTCAAACCCCTTTACGCCCTATACCAAGTGAAAAACCTCCAGGAAAAAGCCTAAACATACAACCATTATGTGCCACTGATGAGCAGGAGACTTTAAGGGCACCATCAGGATCTTGGTCTCTGTTGCAGTGAGGAATTTGGGAGAGAAATCCTGCTGATGATGCTGCGTCTCCCCAAACCCCACTGGCGAGAACAGGGAAGAGGAAATTCTGATTTTTAAGGCAAAGCTCCATTCTGGAAACTCAACAATAAATACTTACTGTGATGGCTTTGGCTTGATAAATTTTTTATTATTTCACTTGTCCTTCCTTGTATTGATGAAGAAAAGGAAACAAAAGTGTTTCTGCATCTCAGTTCCAAATGGGAGATTCTTAACCAACAGCACCCACTATCTATGACACCTACCAGAAATATCCTGCAGATAAATTATTAAAAATTGCTGGTTTGGTTTTTCACGCATTTTGTCCTAAAATATTTTCAGCATAGAGCTGGCACCAGTTTTTTCACGGAAATCATTCCCATATTCAGTCTCACAATAAAATTTAAAGTAAAATTAGAAAGGAACTGTTGTTTGATGCCACTAATGAAGAACAAACCACTGGGCACTAAAGTTTCCTCACTCACCTGCAATAGTCAGCACCCATCTGCCAACACTGCACTGGTGACTCTGAGCAGCAACACCTTTATACTGATTTTTAATTGCCAATTCAATTGCAATCCACAGCTCAGAGCAAGTATTTCTTCTGAACTACTACCACAGTACTTCCTATACAGAAGCAGAGAGTCAAATCTAAAGAGAATTTCCATCGAATTCTACAGATTATTGCTGCTCATGCAGAAGCTGGAATGTTACTCACAGAACAGAAAACTCCAAGACAGGCAAAGACACAAGAAATAGAGAAATCAATGGGGGAAAAGCTGTGGGAAGGGCATTTCTTGTGCTGGGAAGTGAAATGTGGTGCTCAGTCCTTTCTCTCTGCTTGTTCTCAACTGAGGGATGGTTGACTGAATACCAGACTCAAGAAACTGCCCCCCAAAAAAGTGCTTAAAGTTTTATGCGGAAAATAACACTATTTTAACTCAAGAAGTTGTCTTAGACCAAGAGCATGTTAAGGAACTGTAAATCAAGGATATAAGGGCCCATCTGCAGAGTTTAATCATTATATGCTCTATGTAAAGGAAAATAAAACTTCCATAGAAGAACACAAAGCATCAGCTTTAATCTTAGCAACTCTCATAATCAGACCTTTTTTTTTTTTTTTTAAGAAAAAATCCTTCAAGATATGAAAAGCATTTAAAATATTACAGTATTTTTTCCTTGGAGTACCCCATCACCACACATCCTTCTCTTTGTGTTTCAGACAACCAGGCAAGATTTTGTCCTCAAATTTTTCCCAAACTGAAACATAATTTTTGAAATATTATTGGTGTTTTCCATAATTAAATTAACAAATCATAATTTGTGAGCAAGGCTCACATATGTTGTGCTTTCAGGTCTTTTCTAAATTCCCTTAGTATCGTAAAAATGACACTAAGTAGATCTCAGCATTTAATACAAGATGAAATGTAAGTGCTACGGGCAGTTTGCTCCCAAGGAACTGCAGATGCTGACTGCAATAACAGTAAGGAAATACCAGACTGTACCACTGCAGACTCCTCCTTAAATTCATAACACTTAAAAACTAAGGGAAAAAAATCAGCTTGAAGACCAGACTCAAAGATATACAAATTCAGAATAGAATCTTTCCATTTCAGCTTCTGAAAGGCTTCTAGAACAAAATTCTCATTAATGAGTATAATTTCTTATGTGATTAGGGCTTGAAATTTGAAAAAGAATTTATTCTAGGTGTGTAACCTTCAAATACACCTTCCTTTGGGGAAAAAAAAAATATATATCAATTGCTTGCCCAACTGTAAACATGATTTATTCCCAAATCCTATCCTGCTCCTGATCTGCTTCTCACCCAAATTCCCATTAGCAGCACTGGCTCCACACATTCCTGAGTGTTCAGCCATTCTTTCTGACTTGAGCCCCTTTTCTCACCTGTTGCCTTGTGTTTCCAGGTTTGGGTGTGGGATTTTTTTCCTTAAACTTACTAAAAACCCCAATTTTGTTAAATTCTCTCTGCCTTCCTCCCTCATTCCTCTCCTTCTCTGACCATTCCACTCCCATACTCAACTCTGACCAGCAATCAGTGAAATCCTCATCAGTAAAAAAAGAGAAATAAAAATGTGCTGCTTCATCAGTTCCGTCTTGCAAAAGGCACCAGAGGATCTGTCTCAACAAAATAAATTTCTCCATTTCTTATACTGTGTGGACTGCTTAAAGTCTTTAAAGAGCTTTGTGTAAATAAACCATGGATCAGGAATTTCAGCTGCCTAGCTGTAACTAATTAAATGATCTGGCAGTAACAAGGAGAAAGTGAGTTTCTCCAATTAACCACACTCTTTTCAAGGGCAGCAGGTGACCCTGGCAATGCCCAAGCTCCTGACAACAGCAGAGATGGCCCCAAAAATGTGTAGTACTGGATCAACCCCAAAAAAGGTCCAGTCTTTCAAGCTGCAAGCTTTTAATCCAAGTACGTGGGATATGCTGGTCCAGCAACACGTTTCAGACATAAATACAGGGCATGGGCCACAGCTGAATCTTTTTTTTTAAGGAAAGGGCCAAGAAGCGAGCATTGGGAGGGAAATGGAGATGCCTGAATAGCTGAAACCAAGGAAGATGAGACTCAAATACATCAAGCTTCCACTTTGTAGCAATTTGTGAACACAAGGACTGCGTCTATGTTTAGCACTGAGCTCAAAATCCAGTCCTGGCATTTGGAAATGAACACATCTCTGCCTAGTGTAATTATCTGGCTATCAAAATTAATACAGATTAGCACTTTCTTGAGCTTTATTTATAATGGCCTAACAAAAAACTGCCATTTTTGCTTCTTCCTCTCATCACTGAGTCTACAGCCCATGGTTTCACATGGTAACCTGATGGAGAATAAAATCTGTATAAAAAAGAGGCTTAAAGGATAAATTTGTGTAAAAAGAATGAGGCTTAGCAGCAGTGTTGGGAGAAGCAACTCGTACCCCTATGTCCATGAGCTGAATATCCTCCTGCCCACTTGTTCTCAGGAGGATAAAAGGAAAAAAAAAAACACTCCCACACTGCTAAAGAGGAAAAGCAGAGATACTTCTGGCTAGCTTCAAATTCTATAATTCTCCTTGGGAGGACAAAACCCTCCAATCTAATAGGAAATCATGCTCCAGTTAAATGACAGTAGCATCAAATCTTTATTCCTCCCTAAGGACAGAACAGCACTGTGGTTTTGGGATACACACAATTCTTTAGCATTGAGTCTCTGGACCCAGCTCCTGCTGCTAAACTCAGTCCTGAAGGACTTGGATCTTGATATCCTCAGAGCTTCTTCCATGCAGGAATTCACATCATTCCTTCACACTCAGATATTCCTTTACTTGAAATGCTGGTATTGAAAGGACATTTGGGAGGAGAAGTGAAGTTTATCAGTTGTGATGAGGAGGGCATCAAGCCTTTATACCTCACAAGGCTTAATTCAAGGTGAGTATTATTTCAAAATTGAAAATAAATTGGTTCTCTCTAATGTGTTTAGTGTCTGGCACAATCTTAGGCTGCCCAAGGAAGTTCCATGTTCAGAAATTAAGATAAGAATTTGAACATGTCAACAAATATACATGAAGTTTTCTACCTGTAGAAAACACTACCTCATTATTATTTAAAAAAAGAAATTATGCAATAAATTGAACTTTTACATGAAAATAATTGGTGGAATAAGAGATATCATAGAATAATAGATTCACTAAGGCTGGAAAATACTTCCAAGATCATCAAGTCTAACCATGGACTTGAGATTGGCAAGAAGAGATCCATTTGCTTTGCAGAAAGAGATTTATTCATTGAACTCTCACTGAACAATACCAGTCTCTTCACTCATGGCTAACCTGTCTGATTTTCTGATACACAAAATGTCCTTTAGGGTTTTTGCATTTTCATAAATGATATGACTGTTCTCTTTTTTTCGCTAAAACATAAATTCTGTGTTTTTAAAGAGAAATTAAGCACCCGAGAATGGGCAGAAAGCACCTATACATTTCTCTGCATGCCAATCCTGAAGCAAATCTGAATCTACTGGAATACTTCATTGATCAAGGTAGAATTCCTAATTTTCCCCAAGTAAGAAAAGGAAACTCTCCCTGTAGATATTGTTCCTTTGAGCACCAAATAGTGCAGTAATTGATAGCAGGAGTCCTGATACATGCATTATAAAAAGGATATGCATATGTAATGATCTTGTAGTGCATATGTAATCATCCTCCAGGACCCAACTGCAGCACGCACTCTCCATGCTAATTTTTCTCCTCTGTATCCCATTAAAAATACACTTGGCAACTACAAAAGCCAGGATAAAATTCTTAACAACTGATGAAGCAATGAAATAAATTGTGCCTCTGCAGCAAGTCAGACCTTTGTATGTACAAATACAAAGCCCACACTGTCACTCCTTTTAAGCTTCTCTATCAGTGTAACACACAATTAAATGTAGTTTTTAGCACTAGGTGAATTTATACACCCGGTTTAGTGAACAAGGTGCCTGCTGTGTGGAGCTCTGGTGCAGTGTTACTCAAGTGCCCCCCGTGCACACACACACGGACTTTCAGCAGCAATTCCTGCACCACACCAGAGTTTATGGAGCTCATCCATCCACATTTCTGTCTAGTTAAACCCCTGAACAATGAAAGTGCTGCATCTCTTAGTAAAAATAGCACAATGGCAATGTCAAGTAGCTGAAGCTAAATATAGCTCCTGCAGGCATATGCTGGGAATGAAATAGTACATTTTACCCCTCCCCAATCCTAAATCAGTAAGCTTCAACAAGGAATCTCTAGTGAATACACACAGGAGCTCAACAAATCCCCCTTAAGCTTACAAGGCATATTCTGAATCCGTGCAGGCTAAAAATAGCCGCGTTTATAATGAGAATGGAGATGTGAGCAGAATAATATTAAGTTTAAAGGCAGGCATGGTGTAGTCATTCCGCATTAACAAATAGGGTGAATCAAAGGTCGCTCTGACAAACAGATACACAGGCTGACAGATAAAATATAATACCCAGCAATCTTGTACTGAAGAGCATTCATCTCTCATTAAACTCTGCACTTCCTAATTGCCTATTGCAGCCACACATTCACAAGTGATTTTGTGTGCATTTTTTAGCCGGAATACAAGTTGTTACTTCCTTAAGACAGAAGACAAGAATACACAGCGTAATTCCCCTGGACAATATTCCCTCCTAGAGTTTAAATTCCCTCTGGAAATATTCAGGAAATATAATACATAATTCTTTTTGTTGTATTAATCACAAAATTCTGCCTCCTTCAATTAAAGGCAAATTGCATCCAGGCCTCCTGGGTCCCACTGTTGCAGCTGGATTCCCAAGGGGCTGATGCACATTCTCAGCTGCCTCAGTGGTTTTACCTCCCTCAGCCTGGGTCCCAGCACTGCTGACCACAGCTACGACAGCATCTCCTTCTTGGCTGAGATACAGACAAGAGATTAAAAATAATTTAAACACAAGTAACTTTTATGTGGAACATTCCCATGGAGAGTTTGCTGTCTGCTGACACCAAACTGAAGAATCTGTTAGAAGAACATGTGCTAGGGAACAAGGCAGCCCTGCACGCTGTTCTTGGAGGTTTGGAAGGAATGGAGGCACAAGTCAGAACACACGTTCCTCAACAGCTTCTCTGATTCTGAAATCACAGAATCATAGAATGGCATCAGTTGGAAGGGACCTGAAAGACCATCTCATTCCAACTCCCCCTGACATGGGGGGACACCTTCCACTAGACCAAGTTGCTCAGAGCCCCATCCAGCTGGGCCTTGGTCGCTTCCAGGGATGAGGCATCCACAGCTTCTCTGGGCAACCTGTGCCAGTGCCTCACCATCCTCATAGCATGGAATGTTTTTGCTTAGATCCGAACTAAGCCTACTTTCTTTCAGTCTGAAGCCATTCCTCTTTGTCCTGTCACTCCAGGCCCCTGCAGTCCCTCTCCATCTTTCCTGATGGCTCCCTGAAGGTACTGGAAGGCTGCAACCAGCTCATCCCGAAGCTGTCTCTTTTCCAGGCTGGATAATCCCAATTCTCTCAGTCTTTCCTCACAGCAGAGCTGCTCCATCCCTCCAATCATCTTGGCGGCCTCCTCTGCACTCGCTCCAACAGCTCCATGTCCTTCCTGTGCTGGGGATGCCCATGGTGGACACAGCACTGCAGGTGGGGTCTGACCAGAGCAGAGACGCAGAATCCTCTCCCTTGACCAGCTGCCCACACTGCTTTGGATAAATCCTGCCCTGACTCTGAAGTAGGAAGGTACAAAGAGAGAGTAAACGCAGGGACAGATGCTGATGAACAAATCACAGACATATACACATCCTTCCAAGGGGAAATTTCTCTATGTGGAGACCACCTGGTTCTCTCAGCACTGCCTAAGGACATGCTGGGTGCTGTAAAGCAGCATCACTGAATGTATTTCCTCACTGAAACCTGTTCATTTCACCCTGTAGGCAGAGTCCCCAAGAGTGAAGGCACAAATTTTGGCAGATTCCTTCTCACTAAAGGCACACCCTGGTGAGAGGTGGATAAAACCAAGCTGTGGGCTTAACAAAGATACGTCTCCATAAAAACCCCACGTCATGAAACCATAAATGAAATAATGTATAAAACCAGTCACAATCCAGAAAGAATTTCAGGAAAAACCAGAAACAAGTGCTGAAGAAGTGACTCCCCAGTTGGGACGGATACCTCTGATCAGTGCTGCTGCTCATTCACAGGCAGGTCACCTCTCACTTCGGAGAGAGGGAGAACATGGCTTTCTTTAATGGCTCCACACCACATTTGGCTGCTCCAGACTCAGCAAGCAAGCATTATCTTTCAGAATATATTCTGAGTTTACCAAGTGAGAATTTTACAAAGCTTTACAACCCTGTTAAGGTCTGCAAATGTGAGGGTGAGTCCTCCCCCAACCTTCCCACCAAAGCAACACCACCAAGCCTGAATAGGCTTATATGCAACAACCTCAAGTCCCTGGATAACACCACAAAGTTATTCGATTTTGTTTTTTCATGCCAAACATTTCTACACTGTTTTGCTCTTCCTCAACACAGCCCTTCTCTGTTCCTTCTATTTCCACCACGACCTTTGTGAGAAAAGAGGGTAAGATTGCACACAAAGAGAGGTAAAGAGAGATAGAGAAGAGACTTCTTGTTTTGTTCTCTATTCCTTTACTTTCTAATATTCTGTTCCTAATATTCTATTTGCCTCTGTAGAATGTCTCCTGCTTCCAAGATCTCTACCCTGCTCTGCAATGGTTAATTCAGAGTCCACGCTGTGCAATGGAACTAAGACTCCACTTTCTTCATGTGCATTACTTTACCGTGCACACGTGGATCA
The DNA here is from genome assembly GCA_013397755.1 of Cnemophilus loriae. NCBI lineage: Eukaryota > Metazoa > Chordata > Aves > Passeriformes > Corvidae > Cnemophilus > Cnemophilus loriae. The sequence goes on from VZTF01009436.1 coordinate 184,373, forward strand.
ATGCTGATCTTCACCTCAAACAACCCACCCCTATGCAGGATAAGCCTGTAATCCCTAAGAGCTGGTTTACATGTGGGCTACCCTTGATGATCTTTGGCACATTCCTAATCACCCTAATGCCCAGATGCTTCATGAGCACGCACAGGTACAACACAATCCCAAGGAATTAGGCAGGAGACCACCCTGCAGTGCGTAAAAGGGACATTTATCCTACCTTGAACCGGCTCAACTCATGATGGCACCTTCACTTTTACCTCACAGCATGCTTGTCTCTCTCAAAGAGCTTTTTGTCAGGGTCTCTGGAAGTGTTTTAGGAATCAAGTGAGCAGTCCCAATGATTTTTCCCTTCATTCAGGAGCTCTGAACATGATTCAAAGAACTCTGACAGATTTGCTTACCATGGTGCTGCCCTTCATTAACAAACCCCACTTCAACAGTATCCCAACATATGTACCTTATAATTAACTCTGCAGTTTCATTTCTGGTTTTACAATATTTACCAACAGTAAGTGTAAAGGAACTGTATTAATTATTCTGCTTCCCCAATGGCAACATAAAACTTGACTTGTCAAAGTTACAAACTTTTGAACCAACAGAGAATATGAAGATAATATTCCAGACTAAGAAGGAAGAATCACATGCACCCCCTTATGGGCATAAGGTCTTACACAGGTCCAAGGCCATCACCATTACTCAAGTAAGAATAATGCAGAGTTTCTATTTTACAATGCAGGGATCCATCCCATACAAATGGTTTCATGAAGGTATCAAATCCACTCACTGTTCAAAACACTCTGCTGATGAACCCAGCTTCCCTTCACTATGTGTGTAATTTGTATTCATATTATTGTACTACACTCTGAAGAAAAATTATACTCACACCCTAAAAGATAAAAATCCTCCTCTTCAATAACTGAAGTATGTTAAAAAGAAACAATGCATCCAGCAAATCAGAAAAAAAAAAAATCACTTACATAAAAGATCCTTGGAACTGATCAGATTTTTATATGAGAGCTCTTTGGAATTCTTGGGTTAAACAATCCTCATTTTTTCAGGAATTCCTCTGATTAGAAGGGATAAACCCAATTAGTGAATTTTCAGAAGTAGAAGCAAATGAAGAAAGGGACTTTAAAAGAGGAATGCTTGAACAACTTAATCTATAGATCTGTTTATTCAGCACAGACATTAACACATAAATACGAGAGACTGAGCACTTCAGATTTTTCAGCTGCTACTTGGGTTGGAAACAGATGCTCCAGTAGCACAATCACTTTCAAAGTCAGTGAAGTTACTGAGCTAAATTTATCACTGATTTAATGAGTTTAATATGGAATGAATATTGCAAATTCCCACTCCTTAATACGATGATCAAAACTAACAGAATAAGAAAATAGTGAAATTAGTTTTCAAGAACTAAGACTTCAGAAATTAAATCTGTCCTCTAGTCTGGCTAGAAATGGGTTCTTTGAGTTGCAGACCAGCAACAGTTCCCATTCTGATGTATCTTTCTTCTTTCCCTGGGCAGGCTCTTTGAAAGTCAACATGCCAAGCAACCAAGCCTTCACTCACACTATTAAAACACACCATCAGTGCTCCTATAAACTCACTGTACGTGATTCCCTCAAATGTTTCCCCTCAGGACAGGGAATTTGGACTTAGCTCTTCAGTAAACACAAGAAAAATAGTTGCAGGTATGAATCAGACATAGAAATGACACTAAAATTAATTTTCGCTCTTTGCTGACCCCATTTTGGCACAGTTCAGCCAGGTGGACACAGCCTGTGCTGGCCGGCTCCAGTTCCGCCTGCACTGAGGATTGCTGACGGCTGAGAATACACTTTAAATTCCGTGATGCTACCAAAAAAACAGACAGATTTTCCAGAGGCAAAGGTCACAAAGCAAATGAAAGGTGTAACAAAATGCTCTCTCAGAAATACAGATTTATAAAGGACTTGTCAGTGACAATTTGACCAGTCTGCAGCAAGTGTTTGGTGCTGATTTCTGAGCATGAGCTCAGACAATACTTGAATCATCCCTGTTTTCAAGCTGCCGCTACTGACACATCTGTATCCTTCACATAGATCAATTATGCTCTAAAAATAACAGATCATCCTACAAAAATAACATTAAAAACAAAAAAAGGCAGGCAGGCAGGGAGGCAGGGAGGCAGGCAGGAAGGCAGGAAGGCAGGAAGATAGGTAGGTCCTGGTACCTGATGTTTAAACCACTATTTTGATTTTATTAAGGATGCTAACTTGATTCCCCACCTAAGTGGTTAGCACACACTTAAAAAGATTACAAATGCTTATTTAAAAAACACACTGAGTCATCTCTGAGCACTTCATAAATATGCAGCAGGAAACTCCCAAACAGTGACTCATAACTTCAGAGGTTTAAAACATAATCGTGCATTTTCCAACTGTTACTCATACTCGGTTAAATCCCAAGCAAAAACCATCCTTGTTTTGTGAATTCCACTTGACCACCCATTAAACTCTGCAGAAAAAAGAGCACAATGGGAAAATACAACCAAAACCAGAAAACTGGAAGAGTGCTGATTCTTAACAGCTTCTGTGGAAACACTATTTCCTATAAACATACATTGAATATTCTTTACCTTACAACTGATGCCATGTGCGGCTTTTGTCTTTACCTTATTTTTGAATGAATGACTGACTGAGGAAAACAAACAAACAAACAAAAAAATCAAACACCTTTGACAACTTTTTTTAATCTAGAAAGAAGAAAAACAACATGCAACAATCTCCAAGTTTCTTCACTATAAAATTCTATTTGTGTACAACTATTTAAAGCTGCAGCTCACCAATCCTGACTCACTCGTGGTTAGACAATGCACTGAGATGCTCTAGCTGCCTATTCCTACAGAATTATGATGCTAAGAATACATGTTTAGTGGGTTACTCTGCTAAGCATCACCATAATACCTCTATTTCAGCTTGAAATGTTTTTTTTTTATATTTTAACATAACTGAAAATGTTATTACTGCATTGTGACTTCTGTAAAATTAACGACACTTTATAAATTATTTTTTCTAAATCTTAGTAAAATATTTGCTTTCTTTGTTAGAAATCATTTCACCAAAAGGCAAGTTAGTGTATCCACACTGTAAAACCACAGAAGTGTTAATGCTTCCCATTCACTGCAGCAACACCAGCTAAAAGACAGGAATAATTTTTGCTATGATCCCAGGCATTACATAACAGTCAACGGTCAAAAGAAACACAGTCTCCTATTCTTGAAATATTTGTATAGAATACTAAATTTTCAGACAAAAAAGAGAGTAGGGAAAAAAGACAATTAAAAGACTTATGATAGAACAGCAATTTTATTTTCTCATTCAAATTTACTTAACCAGAATGATAGGTCTTTACTTCATAGAAAACCAATTTTTTTTTTTTTCTCTTTAGTTTGTTTAGGAGATTTTTGGTGGTTTGTGGTTTTTTGATTGTTGGTGGGTTTTTTTTGGGTTTTTTTGGTTTTGTGGGGTTTTTTTGACAGGAGTATTTACATTAAAATTAGATTTTCTTAGAAATTATAATTAGATTTCTTTATAAAGTGTCAAAATACGTAATTTCAGCCATCTAGAATTCCTCCTATTACCACTCCCCTTTTTTTAAGCTCAATGATTAAAACATGGCCAGGAATTGTATCATTTAAAAGTCAGGAACTGTTTGGCAATAAATCTGTATGACATCCTCTTTAATAGAAGAAAAACAGTAACCAAAAGTTGCTTTTAAAAGTCAAGCAACAGCGAAGCATCAATACTTGACTCCATATTCCTGCATCTACATGACAAGTGTCACACCCTTCTTTAAAAAAATAATATTATAAAGAATCAAGTTGTTCTTGTCCATCTCTAACATTTTAATTTTATCACACCAAATGGTAAACAATCTGTTTGGCAACTTATGATCTATTTTTACCAAGTAGCAAGAGTGTAACTTTTTCCTATTGAAATAAAAACACACAAGAAATCAGTTTAAATATATGAACGTCACAGATTTCATATAGGAAAAGTGTAAATCACTCCTAAGGTCTCTGCTTGAAGGCTGATTGGTAATTGTCTGCCTAAGGCAACATACCCACATTCAACCCATGTCAGAGAGAAAAACAAGCTAAATGGTTTTTAAAAAAAGGAAATTAACTTTTCCAAAGCAGACAAGATACCCTAATGAGTTCTGAAAAATGAAATTTATTAGACTTACATGTAATATCATAAATATTTGATAATACACTTGTGCCAAGGTAACTGCATTAAGCTCAAAATGTTAAAAAGAAAACATGCAAGTTTAAAATACCACAGGATAATATGAACCACAACATTATGACGGGACCTGAAGTCAGCCTAAATTTCAGAATAGAATCATTTGGTCTTCTGTCTCCTATCATCCTCTCTTTCCATCCACTAGAAGTTATAATTTTCTGAGAACTGGTACCATTTTAAAATAAAGAAATCGAAAATAGAACGGAATTTTTAAAACTTTCTAAGTAAGATTCCCCTGCCCACTATATCCTTACATATTTTTTTATCAGTTCACTTCGGTGATAATCCACCATGAGACTTTATGGGGACATTTTCAGGACTTGGTTTGTCTGGATGAGGAAGATGCTTTTGTGATCAGTCTCCTCCTCACTGATTTCTTGTCTTTGTTCACGTTGTGGAGCGGTCTTGAAGAACAAAACTTGATCATTTCAGGGTGAATTAAGAGGGTTGCATCAGGCGCACCACCCGCAGGTCAGGGGTGATCTTCGCGCTCTGCTCAGCCCTGCTGAGACCCCTCAGGAGAGCTGTGCCCAGTGCTGGGCTCCCCCGTCCAGGAGAGACACGGACACTGGAGCAAGTCCTGCCCAGGGTCACCAAACGGCCGAGGAATTTGACCACCTGAGGAGAGACTAAAGTGTTCTGCCCGGATAAGAAAAGGCTCAGGAGATCATACCCATGCATATAAACACCCAGTGTGATGGCCTAAAGAAGATGGAGCTGACTGGGTTCCAGTGCAAAGATGAGTGGCAACAAAATATAGAAAATTCTCTTTAATCACAAGGAAGAGCTTTATCATTGTCAGCACAGACAAATGCTAGAACAGGCTGACCGAAGAGCTTCTGAAGTGTCCATTCTTGGAGATATCCAAAATCTGAGTGGACATGGCCATGAGCAACCTGCTGTAGCTGACCATGCTTTGACCAGGTGTGCTGGACTAGACCATCTCGAGACATCCTTTCCAAAAGAAATGATACTGTGATACTAAATTGGAAGGTGCATTCCATCCACTACCAGATATTCAAGTCCATAATGTCAGATTGGAGACAGTCTGAAATGAAATCCCCCACCTCTCCTCAAAAGCATTGGCAGCACAGACATCCTATCCTCAGCACTCCGTGCTTCACTTTAAAAATCTGCAAGGTTTTTGCCACATTTCTTACGAATATAAATCCATTTTGTCACCAGAGAGACACGATGATCCAATTTTTGCTGCTCCCATGAGTGTCCCTGGCTGCTGAGGTCTAACATCCTGATGGCAGAGCTTCCACCCTTTCAGCCATTCCTTTTTCCCCCTTTCTCAGTACTCAGTTGCAAAACCTCCTCTCGTAAGCCTTCTGATCTACTTCCACAAATGGAAAATTCTGTTCCTCTCCAGAAGGTTCAGAACAGGCAGCAGCCAGGACACAGCAGGTAGAGATCCTCTTGCCACCCTCTCTGCCACCCAGGGAAGCCCTTGGAAAGAACACGGCCCACAGCTCCTCTTACCTGACTACCTCTGAGTCAGGCTGTGTAACACAGGCGAATGACTGAGCATTTCCAAGGATTATAATCAACTTCACCACTTTCAAAAGTGCTGTGGGCAACAGTCTGCACCATTCCAAGTATATCCCAAATTCATAAAAATAAATTGTTCATGCTCTCAGGCACTTAAATGCAGCTTTTGTGCTTGACTGATGGAATCCATGTCCATCACTACCTTGTGCTTCTCTCCAGCTTTTCTGTGTGCTTCATTAAACACAAGTAGAAGAACTCCCAAGCTTTTCTCAGCAGAGTTCAGCCACCCGCTTCACTGAGCTCTGACGTGTTAAGGGAAATATACAAGATTTCTTTTAAGTTTATTTCTTAATTTTGCTCTAGTTTAAGCCTTTCCAACTATGTGACATAAAGAGATCCCAGGGCAGGACAAGCAAGTGTTCATGTAAGTTTTTATAAAAGCATGGTACAGCTAGACAGCATTTCAGCCTGTTTCTCATTTAATATTTCAAATCATACAAATAGAAAAATGAGAACGAAAAATGAGAAGACAACTCTTAGAAATTTAAATAAAAATGGGGTTGCTTTTGACATACATAAATTCCGCCTTTTCCATTTACAGGATTGCCAGTTGTCTTGAATTTTGTCAGAGGAGACTCCCAGTTTTGATAGACCTGTCATGTGCCCTGTCAAACAAACTTATAAGATATTGTAAAATGTGTAGAGGGAAGTATCTTTCTATTGTGGTGTGGGGATGACAGCTTTATGAATGATGTCAAGGGAAAATGTTCTACAGAGAAAATATCTGGCAAGTTATTATACACTACTCACCCACTGCCCACATTACTCAAATGTTTCAGGCCTTGCTCTCTCTTTCTCCTGCTTCAAACTCAAACATTTTACTTTTTCATAGGCTATTTAAAATAGGTAAAGAAAGGCCAACACAATAAACAACTTAAGTTTGGTAATTGGAGAGAGAATAATTAGGTAATTTAGCCATTTCCTGAATAATGGAGATTATAATAGAAACTTAAACCACAAATGTCCTGTAAGTGGCTGCAGGTTTTCACTGATTCTCTTAAATAATAATGCCATGTTATGTGTACTCTCAGATTTTGCAGTGCTTCTTTGAAACATCTGATGCAATAATCAATGCATGAACATACAAATATAAATAAAAAATAAATCCTGGCTCACACTAAGATCTCTAATACAAACCCACACCCTAAAAAGTTACAAATCAGTACAATAATGTAAAGAATAGATGCTTTTTACTCCAGATTTCTTGCAGCTCACAGCTATCTCTTAGTACTTGCTAGGATGCATCTTCTTCAAAAATATTTAAGGCAGCATATTTTAAATGCTCATTTGCTGCTCTCTCTTTCAGTTAAAAACTACTATACAACATGTCTGAAGTTTTCCATAGCTGGACACCTGCTCACCTGCATTTACTGAGATTCACTGCTATAATCTAAAATGAAAGAGTCTCTATCCTAATTAAGATAAAATTAACTAGTGGTACAGTCTGCAGAGAAAAGTTCTGAGTTCATACTTCTAAGAAATGGCCACATACAGCCACAAAAACAGGATATCTGATATTGCAAAGAACAGTGCAAGAACACAAAATACCTCTCAACACACTCTCACAGTCACAAATAGTATGAGATTCCTTGAAAATGACAGGAAAAATGGGCGTGAATGCCTTTTTCTGCACAAAACAAAGATGAATTCTACATATTCAGTAACCCTCACTGATCCTCTCTTCTCTGATCCTGTTCAAGGTTTCTCTGAATCCAGAAGAACTTTCACCATCTCCCTCCTTCAAGTGTTTCTTCACATCTTCAAAGAACTCCAGTATGTCAGGCATATGGACTGCGAAGCACTGACTTCAAAAGCAAAATAAAAGCCCGGTCCCCAGTCTATGGGACACAGTCATGTGTCCACTAATTCTGCATTACAATTTCTATCAGCGTCCAACAGAGCCATCAGGCTTAGCAGTACACTGTGTCCCAGATCTGGAATTCTCAGAAAGAACTGGCATCGTGTTTGCCATCTGTCAATCAGTCCACAGGCACAGAGATGGCTGAAAGCAGGAGGTGACAAACTACAGTTGGCAACTTAAACCATCACAGCACTTCACAGAGGTGCTTGGGGTGCAGCAACAGCGATTTTGTTCACTCTCACCACATTATTTTCCACATAAAATTTTTCAGCCTGGAAAAGGGAAGGCCTCAGGGGGACTTAATTGCAGCCTTCCAGCACCTGAAGGCAGCCCACAAGAAAGATGGAGAGAGACTATTTACCATGGCATTTAGTGACAGGACAAGGGGAAATGGCTTTAAATTGAAAGAGAGTAGGTTTAGATTAGATATTAAGAAGAAATTCTTTACTGTGAGGGTGGCAAGACACTGGAACAGGTTGCCTGCATTCCATGATTTTATGAAATTCAGTGTTAGTCAGTGATACATTTGATCTATTAATCCATTTTGCTTTAAATCTTTCTCAATTTGCAGCAATGGGCCACCTTAAAAAAAATCACTGTGCAATCACTGAAATGCCCATCATTGTAATGCAGAGGAAATAATTAAAAAACTTGAATGATGTTAACAGAATTTGTAAAATTATCTTCTGCAGTTTATCATTATGCTAAGGTATGGTTGAGGTATGGTACTGACTTCAAAGCTCAAATATCTACAGCCTTGTCTAAAAGATCTCCTTTTATCCCACAACACAATCAGTCTTCCTCACTTCTGGAATACCTGTCCTGCACTCATCTCTAAGCCTGGAACTATGTGACAGGTAATAAATTCAGGATTAATCTAATATATTGTAAGTCATTATTAATGGAATCCACTAATCTGCCTGTGCTTTTAAGTGGTTCTATCAGTCAAAACATTAAGAGATGTGACAGACAATTTCTGCATGCAAAGTTCCAGGTTGCTGATTTATCCACAGATGTGGAATGTTTACTTCAATCAAGCTAAGAAGTTGGTGTCAAATGTTTTAATGTATAGAAAAACTACTCAGAAATTCAGCTTTGTGCTGCTGCAGATACACAGCACCACACGGAGGAGAGCACAAAGAACAGGAGAAAGTATTGTAATTTGATTTCCTGCACGATACCTAAAAATCATTATCTCCTAAAGATAAAAACCTCCTCCTTGTAAAAAAGCCCAATATTCCAAATACGCTTGCAAATGTTCTCCCTTCAAATTTTCTGAGTATTTTAACAGCAAATTACTCATTAAATTCACAGCTAAACAAACTAAAATTTGGTTCTGCTCTTAAAACAGCAGTTCCTTTGAATGATCATGATGGATGATGTAACAAGTGTTTTGCACAGCAATATTTTCATGTTTTAATTACACACACACTCAGCATAGCTCCCAGGTGCCATTTCCTGTACCAGCTCACAAAGAATCCCTTTATCCACCCTTTATAAACCATTACTTTATCCACTAACTGAGAGTCTAAGGAATTTCATCAGGAAGATCTGACAAGCAAAAAGTCAACAAGGAGGGCAAAAAGGATCCTCTCAGTTTTGGATGGATCTTATTTCCAGACCACGAAGGGTGCAGGAGAAGGAGAAGGGCAGGAGAGGCAGCCAGACCAGAGCAGGGATCCCCCTGCAGCCCAGGGATATTTCCGGGGGGATTCTGCCTCTCTGCTCTGGTCTGGTGAGATCCCGCCCGGAATGCCGCATCCAGCTCTGGGGCTCCCAACATCAGAAGGACGTGGAGGTGCTGGAGAGAGTCCAGAGGGGGCCACAAAGATGTTTCGAGGGCTGGGACACCTCTGCTCTGGAGACAGGCTGGGAGAGCTGGGGCTGTGCAGCCTGGACAAGAGAAGGCTCCAGAGAAAACTTAGAACCCCTTGCAATGCCTGAATAGNCTGGTGAGATCCCGCCCGGAATGCCGCATCCAGCTCTGGGGCTCCCAACATCAGAAGGACGTGGAGGTGCTGGAGAGAGTCCAGAGGGGGCCACAAAGATGTTTCGAGGGCTGGGACACCTCTGCTCTGGAGACAGGCTGGGAGAGCTGGGGCTGTGCAGCCTGGACAAGAGAAGGCTCCAGAGAAAACTTAGAACCCCTTGCAATGCCTGAATAGGCTACAGGAAAGCTGGAGAGGGGCCTTGGACAAGGGGCTGGAGTGACAGGACAAGGGGGAATGGCTTTAAACTGAAAGGGAGTAGGTTTAGATTAGATACAGGAAGAAATTCTGGGCTGTGAGGGTGGTGAGGCCCTAGCACAGGTTTCCCAGAGAAGTCGTGAATGCCCCATCCCTGGAAGTGTCCAAGGCCAGGCTGGATGGAGCCCCAACAAACCTGGTTTAGTGGAAGGTGTCTCTGCTCATTGGACTGGACTGTTCAAAGGAACATCTTCATACCACTGACATAGGTGGACAGTTTACACACACAAATCCAACCCTTGTCCCTTCACAACAAAAGATTCCCCATAACGATTCCACTTTCTGGCAATGTGCAGTCTCGAGTTTTGCCTATTTCTATCCTTATCACCCTCCATGAGCTTTTACATCTTACTCTCTCCCCATCCTGTTGGTGGGAGAGAGCTGCTGGGGGTGTGTCTGGCAGCCAGCCAAGGTCATCCCACAATACTGGAATTGTCCATAAAAACATTGTTTTAATTTAAATTTTCTTCTTACTAAACCTCAAACAGGTAATTTTCTTCTCTCTTAAAATGGTCTCATAAAAAAACTGCATTCAGTCATTCAACAGCATTCTGACATGAACTCACTTCTCTCCTGATTTCTTCGTATTTCAGATATCATTTGAGGTCAACATTTTAAGCAATTCTTTATAAGAGTCTACTGCACCTGTTAACAATAAAGTATATACAGGAAATAATGAGAAAAACACCAAAGTTCTGATTCAGGATCATAACAGGAACTCAAAAAGGCTAATAAATAAAATACAGAATGTAGAAACTTAACAATATATTCTCGTACTTGTGAAGACTGTGAGAAACTAAATCTTTCTGAGTCTTCAACACTATGGCTCATTCCAGTCGTATTTGTGTAATTCAAAAAATGAAGCATTCAACACTTCATGGATGTCAAACTGACAGATTAAAATTAACAATAATAATTGCTCTCAATATTTACTTTAAATTGTCTTTCCAAACACACTGTCATTGAATCCTTTCTTTTCTGTCCTTTCCAGATAATTAGTTCTCCTGTTCCAGCCCATGTGTCATCATGGTGAACTGCTGACTTGGTCTAAATGCAAGCAGCTTGTCAGAAACATCACCAAATCTAAGTTAAATATAGGTGGTGAACCATAATAAATGTGTCACTTACATTGTACTGCACCCTTACCAGTTCCGAAAACAAAAGGAACTATTCACATTTTATATTTTTATTAAGTAGAAAACAAAATGTAAAGGGAGTCAAGTTACAGAAAGATTTCAGAACTGCATTTGAGTTGTGGAAAAAGAGAATATATAGTTTAAAAGTCAATAACACAGTCTAAACAAAGGAAATCCTTCATCTTTCAGAAGGTAGCACTCTTACTTTGGGGCAAGGCACTGACTTTAGATCCCAGTATTTAAATACGTCGCTGAGACAATTTTATTTCTGATGAGACATAAAACCCAATCGTTTTCACATGCAGAGAAGTGTTAACCTTCATGCTTTGGACAAATTTCATTTGGACAATTACATTCCAACTAACGACTCCTGTGATTTCGAACGTCTAAGAGTCACCAAAACAAATGACACCACCTTAGCTCTCAGACCAGAACATGAGGAACTAGAAGGTCACTGAGATAAACAGCGGTGTACGGGTAGACAGTTTTAAATGTCAGCAAGGCAATTTGTGTAGGATATAAAATGCAACTGAGAATTGAGTAGCATTTTTGAAAATTATGCTGAAAAGTATATAGGATCCTTGGTTAAGTCACAGGCACAGGTTAGGGACTGCATTAATTAACCCATGAAACTAAGTTTTAAACAGTGGGTCCTTTATTTATTAGTAAAAGCTACTTCTGTGTTAAGTGGAGGTGCTTTCTTTAATTTGGCCAAAGAAAACCCTGTTTTATGTGCATTACCTCTGTTTTCACACACCAGAGAGTGGAGTAAGGATAATTTTCAATATTCCTTACAAGGAATACTACAAGCACACAGGAAATACTGGATCAGAGGGAAACAGGTAAACAAGACAGGGAGTTATAAAAAAAATTCATACAAAATAATGACTGACTGAGTGCAAGAATGAAAACATTACCTAAAATAGCCTTGAAAAATGGCAAAGTCAAAGCAACACATTCCTTAGAACTTATTAGGCAAGATTAAAAAATACAACAAACTTGTTTGACTTGTTAGAAGACTTAAGACTATAATATCAAAGGTAAAATTTTAGAAAAGCTTGAGAAGGGTCAGAATAGGAAGCGTTTTTTTCATAACATTTATATTTTTTCATATAGGAACATTTTATGTTTAAATCAACTCCATGCATCAAGCATCGGAATGGAACCAAGGTGTTTTGATTGTTTAAAAAACGGGGCAAAACAAAGACTTTGGAATAAGGAAAGAAACAGACAAGAAGAAAATAAAATAAGTAAATCCTCTTTTTGAAATATGACAGGAAAGTTTAGCACTTACACTACAGTTTTTTAAGATAGCAGCCATTCAATAGACTACATCTGATAAAAAGTAGTATAAAAGTACTTCTTTTATGGTATAAAGAAGTACACCAGGAAAATAAGACAATATTTTCTTTCTAGATTTATTTACTTGAGATTACTTTCAAGATCTTGCATTGCAATTGGTGATATAAAATATTCTGCTAAAATAAGCTATCACTCCTCTGAAAAATAGATATAACCAGTGAAACAGCACTTGACTACTTGACATCCAACTGCACCCATCTAGCAAACCACAATCATCTTGTTGAAAAAGCTTCTGAAGCCCTCTCTGAGGAGTTTACACACTTACCCCAGAGCAGATTTATAGATATTTTGTATATTCTGTAGTACTAAGTGTGTACCATGCTTATCTTTTGGAACAAATTAGCATCTAATGTAGTAATCCAAAAGGTTGGTTTCCTTTAGAAGGGAAGAGATTATCAGTCTGGTTCTTGATGCACCTCAAACTTACACTCTATCACTTCCATTTGATATCACAGACATAAAAGCCAGACTTTCAATGACTCCACTAAATGTACACTACTTTTTAACCTTTGATGGTAAATTCACTCTTCTTTAAACATGAGATCCACCTTTTCCTTTAGTTAACAGTATTTTCCATAACACCTTATTCTGTTGAACACTTCAGTAACATGTAAATAAATGTACAACCATTTTAATCCTAAGATACAAAACTGCCTTGCAAAGAAGGAGCTAAAGACTGTAAGCAAATGTTGAATATATTTGTTAGCTCACCCTTAACACTTTTAAAAAATTATATTAGACATTTGCAGCATGACAGTCATTTGCTCTGCAATATGGTATCTCCTCATAAAAGCATTTTGTACTTTTGTTATAGACATTTTTAAAAGGCACATTAGTACTTTACTTGTAGTGAATCAAATTCATTCATCTGAAACTCAGAAAACACACCTATGCACTGCTTAGGAAAGATGAATTTCCCAGCACTTTCTCACAGTCCTCTGTCCAAATCCACTTAAAGTGAGGAGAAGCAAGTTTTGTCTTGATCCACAACTGCAGAAAGGAATTACTTTCTAAACATAACCCAAAGCAAGATTAAAACACAAACAACATTAAATGCTGAGATCCAAAGCAATAATTCAATTTTTTTTTTTTTTCATAAAGGAGGAAAGAAAGACAGAAAATACGAAAGAAGGCAAATGCCAAGAATGATGCTGAGAAGCACAGGAAAGGGGTTACCCCACCATGGCTCCAGCGCTGGCTCACAGGGTGCCATGGGGGAGATCTCCCTGGGTGCCATGAGGCTTTCCCCAGGGTCCCTCCCAGAGCTGCCCAGCCAGGGAGCAGAGCCATGGCAGCAGCACCAGCGGGAGGGAGCAGCCTCAGAGGAGCAGCCAGGACAGCAAAGACAGCGAAGACTCCAACACTTTGTAGATTTTGCAGCACCCGTGGCAGGTTGGGCACTTGCTTATAAAGGGCTTTGAGAGTGGCAACCTCACGTCCAGTCACAGCAACAGCACATCCATGGAGAACTTTATCTCTGCTCCCTGAATGTTCATTTGCTGCTCTCTGGTGTCTAGGCAAAGTTCATCTGATGGATCAGAAGTTTACTGATTGCTTGTCTGATACATCAACTACAGTCTCTTTAATGACCTTCAAACAGGTCTAAACATTTTCTAAAATAAAGCAGTCTGTAATTTTTTTGTTGGAGGAAGTTCAGAGCTTTAGCTTTCAAACCTTCATATTCAAAGAGGCAATGAAGAAACATTCCTTACTTTTTACTCATTCACTACATCCCACCCCATGGTTCCACACTTCCTAAGGAACATCGATGTGGTCTTCTCCCATGGTGGTGATATCAATATAGCAAACAGAGGGGGAAAGAGAGGTGAGCAAGTGTGTGATCATGCTGACAACAATTAAAAATACAAATTTCATGACATTTCCAAGTCCAACTTGTGCTAATCATTTTTCCCATCCTGTAAGCCCTGAAGACTTTAGGAGGGTAGTAACCCATGATCCAGGTTGTAATCTACCAAACCAGTCTCATGGTTGCACAGACCGAAACAGTTCTCCAGCTGGATCACTTATTTCTTTCATCTTAGCTCGTGCCTCCTCAACGGAGGATGAGGCATCATGGATGGTAATGCAACACACAGTTTCAGATAAATTCAGCAATCCACATACTCCTTTCAACAATAAGAGGTCTAGGGCTAACCTATTTTGTAAACTCACTTTGGAAGCCTGCTGGACTTGTGTATCAAGTTCCCCAAATGCATGTTGTGCCAATTATTCAATAAATGCAATTGCCAAGTGATATTTCCCAATACACACGGATGCTTTTTTAAAGTAACGCAAGGGATAAAGATGTTTTTGAGCATCACTGATATTGTTTGTGTGGTGGTAGAATAATTTGGAACTTTAATCTCACTGATTTGCCATTCCGGTCTTCGTGTTGCTGCAGAGCAGGGAACGCTGAGGTGTTGGTGTATTTTGGACATTTCAGCCAAACTGAAGATGTGCCTGGGGGAAAGAGAAGGGATTCTGACTCCACACCTTCGTCCAGCACGCTGCTCCAGGGACAGGTGTGACTAAAACTGCCCACTGGACCAGCCCCAGGCCATTCCTAGCAGAGCTAAATACTTGGCGTTTTTACAACCGGTTTTGTCTTTAATATCAATAATGGGGATTTTTGGCTTAGTACCTAATGGGATACCTTGGACTGGGAAATGGGAAATGGGGATTCCACACACGCTAGCATGGCATGAGCCAGTAGTATTACAGTGGTCATCTTGATTTTTCCACCCTCTTGAGGAGTGTCCCCAACAAGTACGTGCGTCCCTTGGCAATGTTTGGACTCCAGACAAAAAACACGTTTCTGGAGGATCTCTTGGCCCTTCTTTACATGCTATAACATTTGACCAATTAAATCAATATAATTCATCCCAATTTTGGTTGGGATACTATAAATTTAGGCTCTGCAAATTTAGGTTCTACAAATAATGTTTCTCCAGACCATACCACATTAAATTACTTTGGTCAGTTGGCATTACATTTGTTACATTAGGCAGTTGTACACACCCATGGGGACTGAATCCTGTAGCAGATTTGGGTTCATATTGATTTGGTGCCTATAGTGGATTGAAAAGTGGATCCCGTAGATAAAAAATAACATGGCTCAGTGCCACTATATTCCTCAAAGCTTGTATTTCTGGGTCCAAGTTTACCTTCGCTATTGTCAATGGTGGGACGCGGAGGCTTGATGCATGACAAAATTGTCACATCTGTCTTTGGATGTGTAATTTTGGTATAAAGATAAGTTATAAGGTGCATTAGGGGGAAGTCCATAGGTTCAGTAAAGCTCCATGCGCCATGGGAGTGGCTTCCCAATCTATCCAAACTCCCTTCTTGTCATCGGCCCAAGATGTAGCTAAAAACAATGGAGAGCTTACATTGGTCATAGTAAAAATAAAGGAGAAATTCACAAACTTTGTTCAGTAGGCTCAGGTAAGGCAATACATACACCTTGGCCAGTATGATTCCATACCTTCATGAACCCTTTGATCAGTTCCCAGGCAAGGTTCCAATGAATCTCACTGCTAGTGGTCTGCTCTGCTGAGCACATGCACAAGGTAAATAACCATACAAACATAACCAACATATTGTAACTACCTTTTCCAACAAACTTAGTATCAGAACAGCGAGCCACAGTCCAAGCCAAAGACTTTCCATTCACAGTTCCAAGCAGTTTTCCCATTTAAACAGTCACCTCTATGTTTTGATGATGCTTTATTTGAGGGAATAATTCCACACTAAGAGGCATCTTCAACTTTGAGGGCAGACGCTTGAGCTCCAGTGTCGACTAAAAAGGTTTAGGAACTTTTGGGAACCAAGAGGACAGGTTATTAACAAGTCTCCTCTAGAATTTTTGGTAGTCCTCATGAAAAGTCACCCTCCATCCCCTGGCTTACCAATTGAGGACAAAAGAAAAGGTTTCCCACCATCCCCTCTCTCTCTGATTCTACCGAGGGAGGGCTGCAGCAGGGACAGCAGAATTTGTTGTTCCCTCTTTTTTTGACTCTCACCCCTGCCCACCGAGTAGAGATTCGATCAACAACCACTTGGAAATTACACCGATTTTCTTGCGCCCACTCCAAGCCTGGAGGGGATGGTTTAGCACCAAACTCACTCAACAGATTAGTGAGACTTTGGGGATCATTTTCTGTATTGCAACAAACACCCTGCAACAAACACAGGAGTGCTCTTCTCAAAGTGGCATCTTACGTAAGTTAACTCCAATGTCCCAGCACTTCCGAGAGGTACCTTGCTTTAGACATTCCTTATTACTCCTCACTTTGAGGGGCACCTTTGTGAGGAGCCAATTTAATTTCAATTTATGCCTCAATATTGTCCAGATGCTAATTACTGTAAGGGCTGTACACGTGCAGGAGGCAGCTGGGACGTGAGGGGGCAGGACGCCCACATCTCAGCCTCTAAGCTGACAACCCCTTCAGAAAATGGCAGGGAGCTCTGTTTCTGAGGAGACCTCGCCTGGCAGCCGGTCAGGGGAGAGAAAACTTCCACCACTGGGCTGCAAGCGACTCCCCTGCAGGCGGGGAAACCCTGGTGCCCGGGAAAAATCTCCCTGACTGGCCAATAGCCGTCCGCAAAGGAGCAGACCATGAGAGCAGCTTTAACACATGAAAAGCTGTTAATTCCGCCATAACGGGTCCCACCGTTTCGGTTTCTAGGAAGGGGTGGGGGCTCGTCTGGAGGTTCAGCTCATTCGGCCGCCCCCCTCGCTTTTTCTCCCTGCGGTCCTGTTTCGTCCCTGCCTGTCCTCCCTGCCTTCGCCGCTTTTCCTGCACGCGCTGCGCCTCCACCCTACTTCGCCGCTTTTCCCGTCGCGATCCCGGCACGACGCTGTCGAGGGTTCTGATCGCGGCCGCCATCCCGGCACGACGCTGTCCGTGGTCCTGACCGCCGCCGCGGTCCCGCAGCCTGCCCTCCCCGGGCGTCCCGCCCACACGCTGTGTGCCGGCCATCGCAGCCGCGCTCTCGCGGCAGGGAGCCCACACGCGCCACCGGCCGCTCGGACGCCGACGGTGCACCCCGGGGTGCTGTGGTAACGTTCTGTCCCTGTCTTCTGCTGCTCTCTTTTCCCCCCTCCGTGTAACTTTTCTATCCCTCTCCCGTCGGGACAATACCCTTCCTTATCAATGAACGGTTCTCAGATATAGTATTTGCCTCACTTGGGCTTTATTTCGTTGGAGAAATCTGTTGAAAAGAATTGTTCTGCGATTCCCTAAAGGCAAAACGCGACAACCTTGCATCAATCACATCTGCAGCAAACACAGGAGTGGTCTTCTTGAGCGGCACCTTAAGTAAATTCCAATGTTCCACGTCCTCACACCTCCAGAGGTACCTTGTTTTAGTTACTTCTGCTACAACAAAGGATGGTCTCTGTGAGGAATACCTTACTTTAATTAATTTCCATATTTCACTCCTTTATCTCAAGAGAGTTACCTTATCTTAATTACTTCTTACTATAAAAAAATATGATCAATCATAACAATATTCAATTAACACTTTGGAACCAACACTGGTTTTTAGGGAATCCCATCCTTATGGCCAGAAAGATGTTCCGATCTGCTTAAGGTGAGCAAAGGGAAGTTTTGCCTTGATCCACAATTGCGGACATGAATTTGCTTTCTCCCAAAAGTGAGATTACAACAAAAATAAGGTTAAATGTTGGGATCCAAAGCAAAAATACAACTTTTTTTTTTTTTTTTCCCCCCATAAAGGAAGTAAGAAAGAAAATAGGAAAGTAGGCAGATGCCAAGAATGATGCTGAGAAGCACAGGACCAGGGTTACCCCACCATGGCTCCAGTGCTGGCTCACAGGGAGATCTCCCTGGGTGCCATGGGGGTTCCCCTGGGGTCCCTCCCAGAGCTGCCCAGCCAGGGAGCAGAGCCATGGCAGCAGCACCAGCGGGAGGGAGCAGCCTCAGAGGAGCAGCCAGAACTGCAAAGACAGCGAAGACTCTGACACTTCTCAAGAGTTTGCAGCACCTGTGGCAGGTTGGGCACTTGCTTACAAAGGGCTTTGAGAGTGTCAATGTCACATCTAGCAGCACGTCCATGCAGAACTTCATCTCTGCTCCCCAGAAGTTCATTGCCTACTCCTTGGCATCCAGGCTGAGTTCACCTGACGGATCAGGAAGTTTACTGCTTGCTCACCTACAACTACATCAGTAGATCAGGATCAACTACAGGCTCTTTTAATGACCTTCAAAAAGACTGACTCATTTTCTAAAAGACAGCAGTTCCTAAAGTTTTTGTTAGAGGCAGTTCAAAACTTTAACTTTCAAACTTTGATATTCGAAGAGGCAACGGAGAAGCATTCCTTACTTTTTACTTGTTCACTACATCCCCAAAAGTCTGACAGGTTATTTACAGGAAAGCAGAATCACCATGTTTGAGGTGCTCACCTTGATACCAAGAAAACGACTTCAAAATCAGACATTCAGCCTCACAGAACTTTGGACTTTGTAAAATAGCTTTGTGTTTTTCAGTGAACTTTATATAAAGGCACAAGAGAATGGAAGAGCCCTATTCTCTGCCAGATGCTCATCCATAAGGTCTTTCTGACCCACTCCCTTAGTCCTTCAATGCAAGGGCCTTTAAAATTCAGGCAATGAAAACAATACCTGGAGCATTATTAATGCAATAATCAGTTAATCTGACTAATAATTAAGCAGGCTAGTGAAAATTTATCTAATTACATCGCTCATCAAATTAATGTTCTGATGTTGTCATGCTATTTAAAAACTACTTTTCTTCAAAGTAACAGCTTGGTGAGTTTTTTCACAACCAAGCCTGTACTTTAGACCTGTTTGCTTGACCTTTCACATCTACAAAACTGTAAGATCTTGGAGTAAAGCAAGTCCCAAACCTATTTAAGTTGGCTGAATTGGGATGTGGCACTGACTGCAGAAATCACAGCCCAGGGCAATACTGCACAGGCCAAAGCCAAGCAGTCCTGTATAATCTTGTAGGACATTAATGTGCAGTCTCAAAAAAACAAAGCAACTCAGCGGAAAAGAAAGCAGGCTCAATGAATTGCCCAGAATATTGGTTTTGAAGCACTACACCTGTCTCCCATTCTCTTGAGAGATATCATATTATTATATATGACAAAGTCAATGTGCATCTTAAAGGATTAAGAGAGATAATACAATATTGAGACACAAACAGGATCTGGAAATTAAGGGTTTTAATGGTTTTGTTAAGCAAACTCATAGTCAATAAACACTGTTTCAAATAACTGCAGTGACTAAAGTACAATTGAACATCTGTATAACTCCCAATTAGTTCTCCCCCAAAAAAAACTACTAACACACACAGTCAAAGGGGCAACAAAATTGAGAGAAAAATAAATTAAAAGGCTGTAAATACACCTATTGAAAACAAGTTCCTTCCAAGTTATGGCCCAGAGACAACTACTATGGTACAGAAAAGGACAGCAGTGTAAGCCACTGAGCCAGAACAGACAAAGAATAATATATAAATAAAAGGACTCAAAGTTTCTGTGAAAAATCCCATCTGGATAGCCAAAGAAACAAACTTTTTGCAGAAGATCAATTGAATTCTCCATCCCAAGCCCACATAATTCAAGAGGTACAAAGTCCAACACAGGAAAACAGCAGCAAGCACATCTAGGGATTCCCCATCCCTAGAAACGTTCCATGCCAGGCTGGATGGGGCCCTGACCAACCTGGCGGAGTGGAAAGGGCAGGGGGTTGCAACTGGATGATCTTGAAAGTCTCTTCCAACCCAAACCTCTCTGTGATTCTGTGACTTCATGATACACACACTTCTCATCAGAAAGAACACAGGGTGTTGCACTGCCTAAATATATGGCCTAGACAAAAAAAAAGGCTCCAGCCTTGAGCATTTCACGATACACAAAAACCTACATTACAAATAGGCATTTATGTATTTTCTGTTTAAAGTCTGCTTGATCAAAACTTTAATTTCTCTAGAATATAGCTTGGATCTCCAAAGAGTTTCCACTCGTTATTTATGCAGGTAATTTAAGCCCTTTTTGCTCCTTTATGGTAATAATCATGTACCTGATTATTTCAGCAACCAGAAAAAAAAATCTAATCAGAAATGTCAACTCTGAGCACAATATTATAGCTGAGTCCACTAAATCCAACTAAATATGTCCTTAGAACCAACAAGCTCTCACCATTTTACATCTGGAAATCAAATGAAAGACACATTAATATTACTGTGCATGTAATGCAAACATGCGGCTACACAGGAAAAAGTTCTCTGTTTTTCTAGGTTATCTTGAGTAATTACATACAGGAACATCAAAAACTGACAAGCAAATCAGGTGACTGCTGAAATTTGGGACAGTAACTTCAAATAATGCTAAAGACTTTACAGGACACCATCAGCCTTCATATAAACCATTTAACAACATGTGGAAGGACTAACACCTAAAAACGTTACACTAAAACACAGCTTAGCCTCAAAACTCTGCAGAAACACTGATCTCATTGGTTACACCTGGACAACCTGGACATCACTAAAAGATGCATTGTAGTAAATCTTTCCTCCCTGCAAGAAAACAGTGAAAAGATAAAAAGCCATCACAAAACTCCCAAGATTTTCCTTCATACATTATCAAATGCATGGAGCGTTTTCACGCATAAGAATGTTTTATGCAATATTTCATTCTCAATAAAATTTTCCACTGTTACTATAAAAACCTTTGCGACTTCGAAATTACTGACTTAGGAAGGCAATTTTGTCAGAGTGTATCAGTTATAGTGTCTTCTAAAATATTTATAACTAATAGTAATTAGAAAGAAATGGTTTCATGTGTAGTAAATCACTTCATATATTCTGTGCAAGGTTAAAACTTAATAAAATACCTGCTCTGGCAAACTGAATAATCATCTCCATGTAGATCACTCTGCTAATTCAAATTAAAAAAAAAAAAGAAAAATCAGTCTTCTTTGAATTAAAATGTCTCCATCAATAGGCCGATTCCTACAAAAGATAACAGAACTAGTGCTCAGTGCACTTAAATCTTTCACGGGTAGTAAAAATAGACTTCATAAACATATATACCATGTATAAATAAAATAAATCCTGCATCTTCCCACACTTCAGGCATACACTGCTAACTTGGCCATGTTCAAAGTATCCATAGTCGAAAAAACAAAATACATCTCTATGGGCAACCAATACATTCCTTTAACCATTTCATCTCTGCAAGGAACTGCTGTATATAATTTAACATTTCATTTCAACAATATCTAGGACCTTGATAAGGAAAAATAAAGAAAGGAAATGGGAGAATGTATGGTTCAATTTCATATCCCTGTTTAGTTGTGAAGTTTTAGAAATTGTAATCAGTTAATGAAGCTGAAACTGATCATAGCAGTTTAAAAAAAAAAAAACAAAAAAAACCTGTATGAAATGGAAGTTATGAATAATTAATCCATATACTAAAGGCCAAACTATTTATTTAAGGGACTCTGTGCTGAACTGAGTTTCCATGATCAATAAAGTTACTAGTTGTCTTGGTTCACACATGTCCACTGCATTTCTTGTCCCTGCTATGTCTGTCAGCATTCCAGACCGCTCTGCCAGCTAATTAACAAGAACTCATTAATTTGTCGTACTTTTTAATTCAGCGTCTTCCACAGATTTCCTACCTTTTGCAGTTTAGCGAAAAAAGTTTTAAAAATGTAAGAGGAGAAAAAAGTTACTTTTTTTTCTCAAGCTCCAATGCTATATTTATTTTCTCAATTCTTTTATTGCTTGGTGACCCATCTGCCATATGGTACTTCAGTGTGCAACAGCCTCAAGAAAAAAAATAAATACCCTGTTGAATAAAGCCTTAAAATAAATTATAACTGCATGACACCCAAGAAAGTAAAGGCATTCTAAAGGCATCAGTACCACAGATTAACAAAGAATTCACCCATACTTCTTCCAGTTGTATGCTAATAGTGTTCACTGACCTTCTTTCTTACCGTACCTCTTAAAATCCTTTTTAAAAGAAATACCACAATTGCAGAAATTTGAACAATTCTACTGTTCTGAGAATCAGTTTTAGTTTCACAAACTAGTTCATTACACCTGACAGCTGATGGTAAAAAAGCACAAAATTTTAAGATATTATTCCACTTATAATCAAAGTCATTCTGATATTAGAGATTTGCCAAGTCAACCCAAACATTACAGAATGCCAGAAACTGGTTTAAAGTTTTTTAATCCATGAAAGTTGTCTGAGTCTACTTCTTACATGGACCACAGTTTTTAATTACAGCATTGTTTTTTAAAATTCAGTTTTGTCTTCCATCTGAAACAGCTTTGTGACTAGAAATGAAACTCTCTCCACCCCAGGAAATTAATTTAGCTGTACACAGCCAGACGTAGCAGATCTTCATCTTCAATCAGGTTTTCCCTGAAACGACAGTATTACATGTCTCTCTCAAAGCCAACAAATGAACTAGTGATGCAGATTTGGATTAAAATTTAGTTATTTCCTATTTAGTCCTTTCTCCTAACTTGTAAAACTCAGTCTCGATAGAAAATACCAAATTACAGCTATTAAGTCTTCAAAAGTTCAATGCACAGAGGATGGGAACAGCTTCCACTGGGAACAGGAAAAGCATGAAGAGGAAGAACTCACAGAGAAAAGAGGAAACACTTTCTGCAGTTTTCTGCAATAGCAAAGGCTAGAGACGATTAAAGGCAGACTGTGGAACTTCTATCACCAGATCTTCCAGAAGGGCCAAGGCATCGCTTCTCCGCAACCTTTGAGGAAGCAAGATGGAGACTGGATGTTCTATCAAAGTCCCTCTCAATTCTGCTTTCTGTGATTTGTTTAGCATCTCTTGTACAAACATGGACAGGAAAATTCATTAATTGCAGCAGGAACAGTTGTTTAAGAAGTCAGTATTGAAACTGAGAGCAAACTAACTGAAATCCTACTTTCTCTGGGAAATCTGCTTTCCCATTAGGTCAAATAGGAAGCTTTCTAAAAATGTTATGCTTACAAAAGCTTATTATTAACTGAAGCTGCCATATCTTAATGGTATACACATGAAAAAACCTAACATTTCCTTTTTGTTAACCACAAATTTTAAAATAATTTAGGTTTCACTGACTTAGGTCTCAGCTGCAAAAAGAACATCAATGCATTTGGCAGCTACAGACCAGATAACCTTGCCTCTCAATGAGAAGAAAGATGACAGAGTAAAGTAGAAAGAAAAATACAATTTTGTAGTAATGCTGTGCCACATCAGCAATCTCCTGTATGTGACAAAATCTGCAATTTTTCAAGTTCTAAACTTTGAATATATTACTGTGTTAACCATTCATAAGATCAGGAAAACACAAAGTACCGAAAAGCATCTCATGAATCTAAAATTTTAAAAGAAAAATCTAGTGTTACTCATAACATTCAACACCATTCCTACAGCTTTCAGCAGGTGAATGACTAATGCAACCACCACAACTAGCATGCAGATTTCTCTCATCAAATATTAAAAAACTAGTATTATTTCATTTTTTTAAGGGGTAGTGATCTAGCACTCGAAGTAGTCTGGAGATGTAAATGCTTCTATACAGCTAAGACACTGTCTTTTCTTACATGTGAATTTACTACCAAAACCTCCTAGTGCAAAAATACTTACACAATATTTAAAACATTCCAGTCTAGCAATGCTGTTAATAAAAACATAAAGATGCATCTGATATTTGTTCAAAAAATATTAAGCAAAAAGTTCTGAAATATGACACAAAACATAATACTCTTTATAAAAAAGATAGCACAGCTTTCCAAATACAGGACATTAACCACAGCCCTGCTATCTTGTTGCTTCTTAGTCTAGAAAACTGCATTTTCACTGTTTATTTCAGCATTTCAGGTCAACTCTGATCCTACTTTAAAGTTAGTCTTCATGGTGCGTTCATCTGTGCTTTCAGTTATTTTATGAATCACAAAGTTATTAACCTTTATTCAGTACATTTCTCGTTCTGTGACAGGCGTGGCATTTCTCCCTCAAGCGTTTCCTGAAAAAAATATTGCAACTGTTCTGTTCACAAAAATGTACAAAAAGACACACTGCTAAAAGTACACCGAAATACAAAAATGTAAGAATGGTCAAGGAAAAACTCATCTCTGATATTTCCCTGTAATATTCCTTATTGGTCATTAGGTCAGAAAAATATCCTTTACGGAACATTCCAGTCAATGCAAGCAGGTTCTTGGAAAGTAGCTCCTCTGAACACGCACCAAGGAGTATCAAAACACAATGGTAGGAGAGGGAACAGAGATACCAGCCTAAGGGGGTACTGCCAAGCCTGTCAAGCGGCTTCCCCTGTACCATGACTGGGACAAAAGAAAGGACATCACTTTGACCACCAGGCCTTTGTGACCCGCG
>VZTF01009438.1:726-63775 GCA_013397755.1 Cnemophilus loriae
CCAGCACGGAGGCGGCGAGCGGCCGCAGCAGCAGCAGCAGCGGGAGCGGCGGGGCCGCCGCCGCCTCCATGTTGTGCCGCCGCAGCAGCTGCCCGAGCGCACGGAGCGTCTCAGGCAGGCTCCATGCTCGGGGCGCTGCGCTCGGCGAGGAGGGAGGCGGGGAAGGGGGGAGGCGCTGGAGCCGACCCTCCTCCTCCTCACGCCGCCGCCAGGGAGGGGGCTGGGATGGAGGATCCCGGCTCGCACCGCATCCCGGGAGCGGGCGGGGGCGCACCGTCCCGCCGAGGCGCGTCCCACGCGTGGGAACACCTGGCCGCGCGGGGAGGAGGTGGGGCTGCGCGGCTTTCTTCTTTATCTTGTTAACTCGTTCCTTCTGGAGCAACTACTCCAGAACCAGCCGGCGAGGCTGGAGAAGATGGCTCGCTGCGTGTTTTGAAAGCAACATTGCGCTGGTGGATTTGGAAGTTAAGAGCGGGGCGCCCTCCCCTTTTTCTGTCTCCTGGAAAAAGGGTGGTTGTTTTCTTCCCTAATGGAGGTCCGTTTTTGCCTTTCTCCTCCCACCAAAACAATAATTTCATTAAGTCACACTTCTACAAAACACTAGTTTTCAAAGAAAAATGCATTGAACAACAGTCTTTTGTTGCCTTCCCCCCGCCTCCTGTTAAACATGCCACCTGCTCCTATAAACACATTACCACCAGGAAAGAGGCAGAAGCTGCCCTGAGAGATGGGGCTTGTCGAGTGCAGGGGGCAGGTACAGAGGGCTGAGCAGCACCGGGCTCACACTGAAACATCCCGCACCTTTCACGGGCCAGATACTGCCCCCGCCTCCCTCACAGGGACAAAGACAAACGGCATAAGTCAAGAATTTTCATTTAAGTATCCATTTTCCCTCGTGCTAACACTGGTTTGACAGGATTGCTAGATGGCCTTGTAGAGAGGTGGAAATCACAAGGGTTCACCTGGCATCCCCTTTAAACGATTTTTGCAGGTCTCAGAGCAGGAGCCATAAATCACAAGCAAGCACTTAGCAAATGGGTGTTATATTGAATAGTTTTGTTACATGTCAGAGATGAGTGGCTTCCAGGTTTACCTGTTGCCGTGTACTAATTTATCTGCCTTGCCGTAGGCACTACAACGGCAGCTGAGATTTTTTCTTGGCACCCCATGGACCCCTGCCCAACTCAAATACCCGGATCAAATATCCAAAAATTGGTTTAAGTCCTGTTGGTTACTCCATTGCAGATGTCCCCCACAAGGGAAAAGGCTGAGTGTTATGATTTGGTTTGTTTCTAAAGTCAGCGATATTCAACTCAAACCAGAAAGCAGTTCAAAAATTCAAGGAGTTACAAAAGTCTTATACTGTGACATTAAAGATCACCTAAAAAGGGGAAAGGAAAGGTTTTTTTCTCTCTCTTGCTTCTGGTTGAACATATAGAGGACATCTATTTTAAAGAGGGCTCATTTTAAGCGGCATTTAAAACCTAGAAAAATCTCAGCTTCCTTGAAGGCAAGAAAAGCAGAAGTTGGTCTTTGGTGACGAATCTGTAATAAACTGGAACCCAAATCTAGGCTGCTGTAAATCATTACTGGAAAAACTTTGTGTGAACACCAACTGAATAAGGGTTTTGTTTTGCATCTGCTTAAAGAAATTGCCCAACACCAGACAAACAATTGGAAGAAAGATTTCTTTGTTGAAGACAGTGATTGGACTTTACTTTTGATGGGTCTGACCTCCTGCATGGTGGAAATTACCCAGCCGGGCTGGCATGAGAGTAACTGGAGTTAATTGAAGCTAGAGGCAGAAAAAGGGCACATGAAGGAGTTGTACTTGCAGCAGGCACTGGGGAACAGTGGGGTATGTATCCCATCCCAAACCCTAATCAGCTTGGGGGCTATATACAAAACTGGTTTGTGTGCCTGCTGGGAGAGCCAGGCTGTCCTGTGATGGCCTCCATGGCACCAGGGCAATTGGGTTCCCTGCCCTTCCTGCCTCTCGTCCCAACAGGATCAGGGATCAGCTGATGAGGTGACCTAGCCATCACTCCAATGCCAGCACCAAGCCATGTGGAGGGGGGGAGTCTGCCCACAGGCTGCTGAAGGGCAGCAGCAACTTCTCTTTCAGCTTGCAGCTGCTCCCAGCACTTGGTAACTTGCATCCTAAGGTCCTATACTAGGATGCAATAGGCCTGCTGCTATCCCTGCTCCATCCAAGAGCTGATTATCCCCCTGTCAAACTGCACGGTCAAGTTAGGAACGGCAGCAGCTTATACCAAAAGGGAGAGATAGCAGCATGTGAGCAATTAGTAGATTGGGTAATAGACTGACTCAGGCTGAAACAAAATGAGAAGAGACATCAGGCCAAGGAGGCAGGCAACTATGGAAGAGAATCTTACCAGAACACATCTCTGGGGCTTTGACCATAACACCTCTGCTAAAAAAAAACATTAAAGACATTCATCTAAAGTGATGGCAAATGCAGTAGCAGCCGGGAACACAGTCTTTCTCCAACCCAGAGGATGCCATCTTAAACTGAGTTAATATGTTGTAAGGGGAAGTTGGAGGAAGTTAAATTTGTGCAAATCTGAAGTCATAAGCTGAGAAAGCTGCCTTCTGTCTATTTTCCAGCCCTGCAAAAATTCCTCCAGCAAAACCAGGGGAGGCAAAGCTGTGACATTCCTGAAATGTCCGATGTACATATTTTTGCAAGAAAGTAAAAAACTATGTGAAAATAAACAAACAAAAAACACTTATCAGGATAGCACAAGCATAGTTCTATGCTTCCTTTTAATTGAAGAAAGAGGGATCTCTTTTCATACTGCTGCATCTCACAATGCCCAAGAATGAAAAAAAAAAAAAGCCAATACTCCATTTCACCTAATATTTCTTGTGTAATTCTGGGCAAGTCACAGTCTAACATTTCCTTGGTTTCTCTTCCTACAATAAAAGGAGCAGAGAGAATAATTTTCCTAACTTTCATAATTTCCATTTATAGTTTGACAGAAACTGCAGCAAGTTTGGAGCCTGATTGTAGGAAGCAGGAAAGGGAGGAAATTCAGACTGGGAGCCCAGCCCTCCCCTACCAAGGTGTAAAAGCAGGTCAGTTCCTGCATTCTTCCATTGCCATCCCTCATGGAGAATGGAGGAAAATGCAGAGATAAAGGGGGAAAACAAAGAACTGTGTCTGAGCACCGGGATAATGCAGCCATCCACCACAGCTGGGAAACTTGGTTTAGAATGAAATGCTCCAGATGTTTCTACATGTTTACTCCTCCCGGATTTCTCCTTCCTACCCCGGTTTACAGTATCCTTCTCTCCCAGCTGCCAGAGCTCCTGTGGAGCTAACATTTAATGACAACTGCAGAAGGCCCTAAAGTGAATTTACTGTTTTACAACTGACACCCAGGTTTATTTCATGGTGAATATCAGTACCAAGACACACATCTTTATTCCTCTGGGGCAGTGCAGTTTAGTCAAGATGAAGTCACTAGACCTGGATAGACTGAGGCTGCTCTTTGGTGCTTTGCAAAGGAAAGGTAAAGTGATCAGTAAAAAACAAAGACACCATCAAAACATTTTTCTTCTTTACTTCTAAGGCCATATGACAAAATAATTTTCCTCTACCCATGTCCCAAATACATTTCTTCACCCTTTAACTGCCAGCTTCCAGCTAGAAAGCTGTCTCCACCTAATTATGTGTAGGGACCTCTATTCTTTATCACCCTGTATCAGAAGAGAAAATGTTTACAGGTGAATTAGAACAAGTCAGAAGTTATAGCAGAAAGTATTATCTGGATACAGGTTCCCTCATCTCCTCAAAAAAATAGACACACTGAGGAAAACATATATACACATTCAGCTGTGGTTAAGATTACCCCTCCTGAGCACAAATCTGAAGTAGTCTTGGTAAGGGCTGGGTTTGGTTCTGAGGCTACGTGAGGCATTGAGGTGTTGCTTTGAAAAAGGTGGGTTTTCAGGTGCCAAATAATACTTAACATTTAAACCTAAATCACTGCCCTGCCACTCATTAAGCTGCCTGAAAGGGTGGGAAAATGTCACCATCACCACCTTCTTATCCATAAAGAAAATGACAGTAAGAAAAATAATACCTTTGTTTGTATCATGCAGTTTCCCTGGCATTGCACAAGGATAATAGCCTAATTTTTGAAACTAATTATTCCCCAAAACATCTCAGCAACCCAGCTATGTGTGGCAGTTTTCTTCCCCTTCCTTCTGTTCCTTCCCCAGATCAATTCTGACATGAACTGAACAGTTAAACCACCCCAGTCTGCCATGAAGACACAGATTAAAATCAATGCTCTTTCAGCCTGTGGTTTGTAAGGTCCTTTTAAGGCAGTCCTAAAAGAAACAATGAAAACGAAGTAGAACTTTAGTGCATTTGAAATCTCTACACAGAACTCTTTATGCTTATTGGGAAATCTTTAAGGATTGAAAAAGCTTGAAAATCTTAGGATGCTCAGTGAAAGGTTGAAGTTAAATATCAAAGAAAACTACTCATTTCAGGCAGCTATGTGAAAGAGCACAGTGCATTATAGGTATAACTGGAGAGCATTAGGCACATTATTATCTTACATCATATTACATATAAGCTGGAGAACTTTCCTGCATAGAGAGGGCTCCAGTGCCACACCTGAATTGCAGCCCTGGCCTTTCCAGTGTGGTGACTCCAGCAAAGCCAGTTGCAGAGTCACAAACAGGACTGGGAGATTGCCCCCAAAAAAAAAAGTTTTGTCAAATAGTTATGCTATATTTTAAGGGAAGACAGTGCTTCCTAGCAAGTGACCTAGGTGGGACCACAGAAAGAACAAGACAGAGAATGGCAATCTTTCAGCATTTGCCAGTGCTTGAGGTTTGCCACAATACCCAGGGTCCATCTGCCAACTGTTTCTGCTCCAAGACAGATAAATGGGACACACATGCCAGTAACTCAAATACAGGGAAATTGGGAGACACTGCAAGCCAAGGGATCAGAGTGCTACAGGACAAAGGCTTCCTGGCACAAATGAGTTTGCAAGAGGAAAACTAATATTAAAAAAAAAGTCTGACAAATGTCCCACTGCTATCTCATTTGAAACAACATTCAAGTGAGACAGCGAGTGTTCCCAAAGCCTCCTGTTGGCTAGCAATGTCAGGAACAGAGGGGTTTCACTGCTTGAGAAACATGTCACCATAAAAAGTTCTGAAAACATAAAAATAGTTCAGTGGGTTTTTTTGGTGGTGATTCTTGGACTCTGAATGCTTTTCTGGTTACAACTACACTCCCTGCTACAGCTACCAGAACAGCAGTCACTGCATTTCCCTGCACTGTATGAGCTAAAGTTTTTCTTTAAAACCTCCATGACAGCTACATTTGCAAAGCTGCTTGCAAAATTAACTATTAGTCATCAAAGTTCTGTATCGAAAAGAGGAAATATTGTGAAGGGGCATGGAAATTCATTTGGAGGGGAGGGAGAAGATGACCATCTTCAGTGTCTCAAAGCAGGAGTCCTCTTCTTTGCCCTGTAAAGGCAAAGTCGTGAAGGATCATCTTTTATTACAAACAACATCAATGTTTCTATACAAAAGCAATAGCAAAATTCAGAAGCAATAGCAAAAATTAAAGACGTCATCACACAGATAAATATTGAAGGAACACTAGAAAAAAAACCCTATATGAATCATAGAATTATTTGGGTTGGAAGGGATCTTTTAAGAATCATCTAGTCCAATACACCTACAATAAGCAGGGATACCTTCAACTAAACCGGGTTGCTTAGAGCCCTGTTCAACCCGACCTTGAATGTTTCCAGGGATTGGGCATCTACCACCTCTCTGGGCAACCTGTTCTAATGTTTTATTACTATCAATATGAAACATTTCTTCCTTATACTGTGATGGTTTAACTCCAGCCTGCAACTAGTACCATGCAGCTGCTTGCTCACTCCCTCCCACCACCCTGTGGGGAGGAGAATCAGAAAACAAATGAAACTCATGGATTGAGATAAGAACACTCTACTAAGTGAATTACAACAAAACATAATAATAACAACAATGATAATAACAATAACGACAGTAATGATAGCAATGAAAAGGAGAGAGAGGAGTAAACCCCAAGAAACACAGGTGATGCACAATACAACTGCTCACCACCCGCTGACCAATGGCCAGCCCATCCTCCAGCAGTGATTGGTGGCTCCAGGCCGACTCCCCCCAGTTTCTATGCTGAGCCTGACATTTTATGATATGAAACATCCCTTTGGCCAGTTTGGATCAGCTGTCCTGGCCATGCTCCTTCCCTTCTTGCGCACCTCTTTGCTGGCAGAGCGTGGGAAACCAGCAAGTCCTTGAGTTAGAATCTCACTATTTAGCAGTAACTAAAATATCAGTGGTATCACACTGTTCTCATACTAAATCCAAAACACAGCACTCTACCAGCTACTAGGAAGAAAATGAACTCTATGCCAGCTGAAACCAGGATGCTTATATCTAGTCAGAATCTGTCCTCTGTTAGTTTGAAACTGTTACCCTTTGCCCTATTGCAACAGGCCCCATCTCTCTTAGAAGACCCCTTTAAGATTGAAATACTACAACAAGGTCTCCCCAGTCTTCTCTTCTGCAGGCTGAACAACCCCCATTCTCTCAGTCTTTCCTCACAGCAAAGGTGCTTCAGCCCTTCAATAATTTTTGCAGCCCTCCTCTGGACCCAACTCCAGCAGGTCCAACAGCCTTTCCTGTGCTTGGGACCCCAGAGGAGGATGTAGTACCCCAGGTGGAGTCTCAGCACAGCACAGGGAAAAGGGTAGCATGAGGAGCCTTCTCCAAATGCAGTATTCACCAGACAGAACTGCCCTGAGGATACAAGAACAGATGCTGAATGGGTCATGGAAAATTGATGTGATTTAGGGTAGCATGTTTACATGCCCCTGCACTGCTCCAAACATCTCTGCACTGCACAGGTGTCTGGGTACTGAGAAGAGCAACAAGAGCTTTTTTTTGAAGGAGGAATAAACACAATTTGTATTCATATAACTGCCAGGTTCTGCCTCAGTTTACACTCCAACCAACTGCTGTAGATACACACATGTAAAACAGCAGCGCATGACACGAGTACATGACTGTCATATTCATTCATACCTTCAGTGACAAAGCTCAATTCCACCATTAAAAGCATCAACCAAGTAGGACTGGAAGATGTAGAAAGAGTATCAGAACAACCTGGTGGTGATGTGCTCCCATAATTAGATTACAGACAAGGTCACAGATTAAGGTAGGTTTTTTGACATTTTCAGCATTAGAAGTGTCTTTTGCTTTTGAAAGCTGCTCTTTTACTTTTTCTAACACAAAAAATGTTGTAAGCGGGGGTAAAGCCATGCTCAACTAGTTACCATCTGACTAATTTTTGTGGGTGGTTAAGATGCCAGGCAAGACTTGCTCTGTCCGAGCAAGATGAAAATCTTTCCACTGTATGCAGTGGGAAAGGCCCTTACGATATGGCTCAGTGCCCGACTATTTCAATATTAAAATGGTGGATGTCGAAACCAACCCTGAGTGCAGTTACATCAATTCTACCTGCCATCTACTCAACTGAGAACTCTGGGAGCAGTTCTTGCTGGGATTACACTGCACGCTCCTGGCGGATACCAAACAAAGAAGAAGTTAAGGGAGGAAAAAAAAGAGGAAAGTGACCTGTGGGGGAAAGTTGCAGACTAGTGTAACTAGGGGGGGAAAAGCCCTGATAAAGTTTCCTACAAGATTTATGTGCTTCTAGATGTCAATACACATGAAAATTAATTGCTTTTAACATTCTCTTGAACAGTACCTGGCCTGCATTTTGCAACAAATAAAAGTATATAGAATCATAGAATGCTGTGAGGTGGAAGAGACCTTAAAGATCGGTTAGTACCAACCCCGCTGCCATGGGCAAGGAAGGACACCTTCCACTAGACCAGGTTGCTCAGAGCCCTGTCCAACCTGGCCTTGAACACTGACAAGGATGGGGCACCCACAGCTTCTCTGGGCAACCTACGCCAGCCCCTCACCACTCTCACAGCAAAAATTTTTTCCTAATATCTGATCTAAACCTACTCTGTTTTAGTTTGAATTCATTCCCCCTTGTCCTGACACTACATGCTACCATGAAAAGTCCCTCTCCATCTTTCCTGTATGCTCCCCTCAGGTACTGGAAGGCCAGAATTAGGTCACTCCAGAGCCTTCTCTTCTCCAGGCTGAAAAACTCCAATCCTCTCAGGCTCTTCTCTTAGGATAGGGGCTCCATCCCTCTAATCAGCTTGGTGACCCTCCTCTGGACTCACTCCAGCAGGTCGATGTCCTGTCTGTCCTGGGGCCCCCAGAGCTGGATGCAGCACTGCAGGTGGGGTCTCACCAGACGGAGCAGAGGCGCAGAATCCCCTCCCTGGCCCTGCTGCCCCGCGCTGCTTTGGTTGCAGCCCAGGACGCGTTTGGCTTTCTGTGCTGCGAGTGCACACGACCTACGTGAGTTTGCTAGGTGGCAAATCAGACGGCTGAAACTCTGCCTGTACATCCAAGTTAAGTTCTTTCCGCGGTCGTGCGGCAGCGTGACGTGTTGCTGAAGGGCCGGCACGGAGTGGGAGAACCTGCAGATGGCAGCCTTGGGGAGCGCCGCTCCTGGGACCGCAGCCTCACAGAGCCGAGCTGGCACCTACGATTTCATAGCGAGTGCTTGGAACACTCTTCGTTGTGGAACACGGAGGGGGGTCACCATTAATTTACTTTTCACTGGTTTTTTTTTATTTTTAAATAATTCGTTTTTCCTCTCTCATCCCTGTTGGACAAAGCACATTGAACCAAGTCAGAGCTGTGTCAGCAGCTCGAGGGAACTCTGGTCAGTGATAAGGGACTCACTGCAATGGGCAGTATCCAGCTATAATAAGGATTGCTGCTACTCCTGGAACAGTCATAATTCAAGGTAAGTTAGGAGTCTAATGATGCAAAACCTGAGCTCCGATTGGTCTGTCAACACTATTTAAAGAATGTTCATTTTCTTTTACAGACAGTCCGAGATTAGTTATAAAACTAACAAACTTTTGGTCATACAGAACTACAAAACCTGTTCTCACTTCAGAGTTAATTTGAGTTTCAAACTCTCATGTGCCACCAGGTGGCTGTTGAATTTGTGTTGTAAACAGCATGGGGGAACTGAACAGGTTGAACTGTATCCACAGTGATAAGCAAACACAGTAATACTATTTCTGTGAGCTTCTCTACCCTCTAACCTTTAATTCTTACAAACTGGTTTTGGGAATGTGTTTTCTGCATCTCTTCAGTTCTTCACATAGTTTGCACCTTACAAGCCTATAGTGTCCAGAAAAGAAGCTTAAAGTCATGAGCAGGGCTATCATCCTGCTTCAGCAAATGGCATCTGCTGGAAAAGTAGCAGAGCAAGCTGTGGGTGATCCAGGAGAGTCTTGGAATGCATCAAGGGTAAATTCTTAAGCCAGGTAATAGACATCCCTGCCAAAGGAGATGCGATACCAGACCTGTTACTCCCCAGCACAAGTGAACTAATTGGTAACATCAAGACTCGAGTCAGCCAGGGCTGCAGTGATCCTGCATTGGTGGAGTTCAGAGTCCTGGGGAATATGGGTCATGCAGAGTAAAGTCAGGCCACTGAATTTTAGGGAAGCAAAATTCCTAAGTTTTGCTTCCTAAGTTCAAGTCAATAAGACTCCCTGCAAACTGCCCTCAGGGACAAGGGAGCAGAGCAGAGCTGGCAGATCTTTAAGGACACTTTCCACAGAGCACAAGAATTCTCAATCCCCACTCATGAGAAGTCAGAAGAGAATGGCAAGAGACCACCATGGATGAGTCAAGGCCTGCTGGTCAAAGTAAAAGGGCAAGAAGGAAGTGCACAGGCAGTGGAAACAGGGAGAGGTATCCTGGAAAAATACAGGGATATTGCATGTATGTGTAGAGATAGGGTCTGGAAGGCCAAGGTGTGGCTGGAGCTGAACTTGGCAAGGGATGCAAAGAATACTAAGAGCAGCTTCTACAGGTATATCTGCCAGAAAAGAATGTCAAAAAAACATACTACTTCTGATGAACGTGACCAGCAAACTGGGAACAACAGACAAAGTACTCCATTTTTTGCCTCAGTCATCACTCTTCCCTCACCTCTTGAGTGGGGCAGGGCAGGGACTGGGGGAGCAAAGTCCATCCCACTGTAAGAGAAGATCAGGTCTGAGACCACCTGAGGAACCACCTGAAACATATGTAAGTCTATGGGACCTGAGAAGACGCGTCCCAAAGTGCCAAGGGATTTGGCCGATGTAGTTGCCAAGCCACTCTCCATGATATTTGAAAAGTCATGGCAGTCAGGTGAAGTCCCAGGTGTAAAAGGGAAACATTGCACTCATCTTTAAAAAGGGCGGAAAGGGAAATCCTGTGAACTACTGATCTGTCAGCCTCACCTCTGTGCCTGGGAAGATCATGGAACAGATCCTGCTAGGGCTTGGAGCAACCTGATGTAGATGAAGGTGTCCCTGCTCAATGCAGGGACTATATGATCTTTAAAAAGTCCCTTTCAACCCAAATAATTCTATGATCAGATACCGGGCGTATTCTGGACTTTACAGTTTTCCTCCACACATCTTCCTCTGATAATAAATGTATGCATCAAAAATACAATATTTGCACAACACAAGTACGTATTAGACAGGATTTTTGACAGAATTATACAGCAGGCACACCCAGGCACAGGAACGTGAAGCTGAAACACCATTCAGGAGATCAGAACTTACACACAGGAATTTATGTAAGGCTCATAGTTGTACTAATCAAGTATCAGCATGGCCTCAATCCAATTAAAATAGAGAACACATGATGTTCTGCTTAGGAAACAGAAGGATTAAGGTTTCATTACTTGTTGGACTTCTGTGAGACAAAAACAATTGTTTCAGCCAATGCAGCAGAACACTCTGCTGACAAGGAGGATGTGACTGAGCTAATGCCTTCACCCTCTTCACTCAAGAGCAAAATGGGGTCTTTACAAGAAAGTTCTATCAGCTCTATCTCCACTTTACTGACTTCACTTCATAAACAGGCTAGCCTTGAAATTAACTTTGCTATACTGATTTTCACAACCCTCCACCACACACACATCCAGCATTTCTGAGTTTTCTTTGCTGCTATCTTCCCCGAGGGATTTTGTAAAACAAGCATTTTAACTCCTTAGTGTGGCTGGTAAATTGGAATAAGATCTGACAGAGAGGGCAGAGATGGTTGGGGTAAGTTTAGGCCATAAGAAAACAATTTAGAAACCAAATTATGAAACTTTAGCCAAACTGAAACATGACAGTGGTTACCTGTAGTAATCAGGGGAAGCAAGGAATGAGCTGAGACAAGAGCACAGGCTGCTCCACAGGTTGTTCAGCCCTATGCAAGAAGAAATACTGTAGATGCAAAGTCTCTGAAATCACTCAGAGGGGTATTTGATGCTGACAGTAGTGAAATGCACTGAAACAGAAAATCAGGGAAGAAAACTGACAGAGAAGGAGAAAATTATAAAGTCTCAGAGTCTTAGGAGAAGAAAAAGTGAGAAGAGCAAAATAAGTTGTTAAACATGGAACGAAATGAAAACAATTCAGATCCCATGAGGAAAAAAGTTCATAGGAGCCTCCAGTCCTTAAACAAAGCATACTTAACTCACAAACTGTCCTAATGCAGAAATGGCATGGAGAAAGAGATGAAATCTTATGGTTCTTCAGCAACCTCCTCCACAGAGAGGAAGCATGTAGAGTCTGGAAAAAGAGACAAAAATTACAAGCAGTGATGGTACAGATGTATAGAGATGAAAATCAGAGAGGCCATAGCAGAAAGTAACATACAACTAAGAGAGAAAAAAACATGTTACAGCTTGCATTTGTACAATATTAGCAAAAGGAAAACAAGCGATGAAGAGATCTATTAAGAGACATTGGAAGCTCTCATTAAACATCACTAAGCAAGGAAGAGTTTAATGAATTCTTTTGCTTCAGTGTATATTAAAAAACCACTACAGATCAGGCAGTCAACAAAATTAATACCAGTAATATGAGTAATATCTAACCTCAGGTTAAAATTCATGAAGAACAAAATAGATAACTAGACATATAGTTTTAACTAGATATTTATAGTTATAACTAGTTTATAGTTATAACTAGATATGTAGTTTTTAGTTGGATTAAATGAATCCAGAGGAATTTAGAAGAACCCTCAGAGCCATCAGAAGTGGTATCTGACAGCTTGTGCAGGACCAGGATGCTTCCAGAAGAGTTGTAAAGACAATGTCCATCTTAGAAAAGGGGAAAGGGAGGAGTCAGAATTGTGGCTTGCCTCATTAAACTTCAACTCTGAGAGAAAACAAAACTAACAAACCATGTGGAAGCATCTACCCAGTATTTGGAAGGTAGGTAAAATCCCACCCATATCTGTCACAAACAGATCCAGTGAAGTGTGTTTCTTTCTATGAAAACACCTTGTAGAGAGACCAGGCAAGCACAGAAAACCACATACACTGGCTCTGCTGAGGGCTTTAACAGTGTTTCGTGTGACTTTGGCAAAAACAAACTAGCGAAACTATGGTCTGGATGAAAGCATTACAGAGTAACTGGGATAGTCACTGTAAAAACTGCGTCAGTAGCCACAATGTTCATCAGCACTCGCAGCCCAAAGAAAAGAAGACTGAGAGGAGAGGTGAGAAAAGTATTGGCTGCCGTAAAGAGGAAAAGAATAACCTGCCCTCCATGTCCTTGGTAAACAGCTCAAGTACAGGCATCAAATCACAGCAAGATGTGGGTCTGGGGTGTATATGAGGAATAACATTGCAATGTCATGGATTGCTGGAATAGAAACTAAAGGAGATTGAGAATTTTTCAGTGATTTCTGAAATTCTCCTATATTTAGAGGACAGTGAAGAGTAAGGGGAAGAAGGAAAAGGATGAGAAAAAACAAGATTCCCCAACTTTATCTGCCCCTAACTTCTTTCCTCCATTTCTGTGAATTATCTGGGAGTCCAACACATTTCTCGTAGTTGTAAGCACCCCAGAATGGCCAAACACAGGTACCCAACCCATGACCAGAGAGCCTCCCTTTTCCTCTCCCAAGTGACGTAGGACTTGCCAGAAGTGATAGGGTTTTTCCACCTCCTCAAGACTCCTTTTACCTGATAGGTCCAGGACTCTGAGAGAGAGCAAGATTTGCAGGGCCTATCATAGGGTTCCCGATGACCCACAGATCTCCCCAGAATTTCTTCCTTTTCTATGACAGATCTTCTAACCTCTGCCTTTTCATGCAACCTCTTGAACAATTCATCACAGCCTCCCATCTGAACAACTCTTAAGTCTTCTGCCCACTTCAAAAAGATTTCTACTTATACTACCATATTGTCCTGGTTCATCATCACTGCTATAACTTTGCGAACACATTCCAATCCTTTCTATTTTCTCCCCATTTGCTGTGTGAGCCTTGCAAAAAAATCAACAGATGTCAACATTAGGTGCCATGAAATAACCTAGTCAAGGCATAGTTTTTTGGCATTTTTAATCATGCTTGTGCATAAACCCTCTTCACACAGGGAAGGGAGAAGGCACAGGTCTGAGAGGCTGGAGACTTATACTCTGGTTGTATTCTCAGTTCAGCACCTGATCTGCTGAATAACTGTTACATGTGCTTTGGTTTTCCCACCTATAAAAGAGTGGGAATTAATCTTGCTGCAATCTCTGAAATGCGCTCAATTCCACCAGTAAAGCCCACTAGATAACAGCTACACACTGGTTCCGTCAGTTCCTCACATGAAAATCAGTCTGTCTTTACCTTTTATGCACTAAAGCAGTTTCATGATGCACTGCCAGCTCATAGGAACAGGCACAGTGGGCAATACTGTTTTGCTCTGTACAGAGTCCATGCCATAAGACAAGCCCTGCTGACATCTGCTGCTATTATGAGAAGACACCATAACTCAGGAACTACCCAAAACCAAATGGAAATAAAGAGAAAACACAACAGGAAATAAGATTCTTAGCAATTGGGCAATAACAAGCCAAAGTGGAAAGTTTAAAGTAGCTACTTGCAAAAAAAAAAAAAAAAAGAGCTTGCACTTTATCTGCCAAGACTGAAAAAACAGAAAAAAATCAACCTCAAGAAGGCATGCCAGAGAAAAAAGCATCTATAAAGGGGCAACAGCTTTGTGTCTGAGAGCATTAGTAGGTGTAGGCTGTAACAGGTTATTAAGCAGCTTGGCGTTGAAAAAAGCCAAATGTTTATTTCCAGACCTCTAAAAACTGCAGGCTGAAATATGACCATGTGTCTACTTACTATAAAATATGAGGACTTCTGGGGTTTGAACTAAAAGGTATGTCTTAGTCTGTGAATAATTTGAGATGAAAAGAAGGCAAGCGATGGGTAAATCTGTGGCAGTTAAGCAAGAAGCTGTGAAAAGAACTCAGTGTAGTGCTGCTTGGTCAAAGGGGGAAAATAGAGAGGCAAGCATGGGGAAATCTGCCTGTGCCTCCTCTCTGAAGTGCCTGTATTTGGAACACGAAGGTTTTGTTCCCGGAGGACTAGAGAGGCCAAAACAAGAAGCCACATCCTGTGGCTTTTCAGCTGGACTGGGAAGCAGAAGCCAGACCCACTCTTCTTTGCAAGTATTGCAGACTGTTTGGGGAGCCAAAAGGAAGAGAGATCTAGAAAAGCAACATCCAGGCTCAACTGAGCAGTGCTTTATCACCACCTTCTCCTCTGCCACCATGGCTGGCACATCCTCCCTGCACAGTCTTTGCCAAGAGCAAGGACACAAAGCCCTCTGCTTACCTTGTGCTCCAGCCCAAAGTGAATCTGAATGTGAGAAGTAGAACACTTGTTCCCATTTCTCACCTTAATTTTAAGTTCTTGCAAGTGATTAATAATGGTGATTTGGGACCTAGGGGAAAAAAAAAAAAGGTTGAAAGTGGAGGGATGGGGGAAAAGAGGGAGAGGAAAGAAGGAGGTCACCTGAGCAGACTTTTTTGTTATGGCAGAAATAAAAAAAGCTAAAGGTCATAGCACTCAAATTTCTGAGAAACCCACGATGATAGAGAGGCAGTCTGTGCTCATCAGCCTTTGCTAAAATATTTACTTTGGCTCCATGACTCCCCTGACCCAGGCTCTTGGCACAGTGATAGCACCATAATAATCCAACACCAGACCCCTGGTAGGAAAGGTGGTCATCAGGCTGGTTTTCTGGCACTGCCCTGGCTTAGCCATTGGTTATCCTGCTCCCCATTATCACACCAGCGTGACCACAGGAAGCAGAACAGCTTTTGGCTCTCACCTTATTTCCCTGCTATCTGCACTAGGAACTCTCCTTTATTTGCTCTGTAAGAAGAAAGCATTCAAAAGGATTTTGGCAGAGCTTAAAAACTGTGGGCACAATCCACTCTGGAAGAGGTGGGAGCAAACAGCTTTGTAGTCAAAGACCAAGCTCATCAATAACATGATATCCCTGTATGCTGGGATATTATCACTGCTAAGAGTGTCACTTCAAGAAGTGGCAAAAGTCATTCACCCCTTCTGTCTAAATAGGAGGACAATTAGGAAAAGCAAAGCATCCTGATAGCTTTTACAAACAATCCTAGGAACATCACGGCCCTCTTAAATGGCCATAAGTGCTCAGAAACAGAACTGTATGTTCAATTTACATGACAGGGCTCTACCTGTGCCTGTCTGCTACCCATAATTTTCTTTTTCTTCCTGAAATCTTTTAGAACTCTTTGTGAGTCTTGACAGAAGACGTGAGGGCTCAAAGATACCAAATTTGCAGAGGTTCCTAGAAATAGATGCCTAGTATTCCCATAAAGAGGAAGGGGGAGGCAGGACCTGAACTCTTCTTAGACACCAGAGAACCTCTACAGGCCAAGATCCTTTACTGGACTCCCATGTCTAGGTAATTTTTTTCAAATTAGATCTTCTCTCTTCTTAGGCACTGAAGGCTCCAGATGTAAAAGATCCACAGGAGAGCAGTCATTCTGACATCTGCCCAGGCAGCTACAAGCTAAATCTCTTATAAGAGAAGAGATTGCTTGTTGAACAAGCAATGTTCAGAAGTGTTTCAGCATTCATTCTTGAGAACTGGTATTTAAATTAGACTGGCAGTCAGAGAAGCACCAAAATAAAGGGCTGAATATCTTAAACATCTGAGTGCACTAAGTATGGACAGATTGGTCCTGGGCGTCACACTTGAGAAATGTGAGCCCAGCTGCTTTCTATTCATGACGTCAGGATAGCTGACCCCACTCCACTAACTTGGGCACAGGGAAGTGTCCCCTTTTCCCCTGGGGAAGGTCCTTCCAACAGCCTAAGCAGCCTAGGCCCGCTGAGGTGAGGGTGGCTCACATGTGGGTCACTACTGAAATCCAGTGAAGCAGCTGCACAGGAGCTCATCCAAGAGGTCCCATCCAGGGGAAACTGCACAGCACAATGTTAGAAAATGTCTGTGTCAGTCCTGCTGGACAGCTTTGTTCCAACATTAGGACCATGTACTGAGAGTTTGCCTCAAAAGTGACCAGAACATCCTGTGACTGCAGTACTGTCATTTCTGGTGGCCCAGACCCTCCCTTTGCCAAACTCATCACTGGTATTACTGGTACAGCACCAAACCTTCTCAGTACTGTGGTGGGGAAGAAAAGGATGAAGGTGTATCTCTCTTCTATTTTCATTGGAAATTGCATTCCGTTTACATGAACACATCCTGCAGAAAAATAAGCTGATGCTCCACATGGAGGAGCAGGGAAGGAGCAGGACAGCTTATCCAGAGCAGTGCAGAGTCTAACAGGAACGGCTGAGATGTGGCTGCGCTGCTCATGCTTGGACTGCAGCCTGTTGCCTGGCCCTGGACACACAACATTATTTCACCCTTCTGCCTCCTGTGAGCAGCAGGTGATGGTGCGTGCCTGTGTGCTGGCACATTTCTAAGATTGGACTCACAGAGCTCTTCTGCACGCCCCTCACCTCCCCTTGTACTCTCCACTTCCTCTGGCAGAAATCTTGATGGAAACTCAGCAGAGCAGCCATAAATATTAGCACTTCTTCTACAGTACAAGTTCAAGCTGGCCTAAGAGTAGAATTTAAAATAAAATTTAAAAAGCAAGCTTCACATTCTTAAACACAGCCCTTGCAAAAACAAGTGCCTGGCCCCTGGCACAGCTGGGAACTGCACTGCAGTTACTGCCAGGTATGGTCAGCAACTTGTTGTTTCTGTGGAGACGGGGAAGAAAGGGCAACCTTAAGCTAAATTCATTCAGGTGGCACTCTGGACTTAAGAGATTTCCAGTGTCCTCCAGGCTCCCTCCACACTCATCTCCGCCGACTTCCTGCATCTTCTACACCAGCTCCACTATAGTATACAAGGTTTCCTTGTCACCAAGTCCTCCTCTTGCTCTCTTATAATGAAAAACAGCTGTGGCAGGCATGTCCAAAACAAAGCTTTACACATTCCTGGTGGAACTGCCTCCTTACCGCCAAAACCCCCAGACTTTATATTTACTACAGAAAATTCAAAACACAACCACTTTTCCTCCTCCAAGCTGTAATTTCCTCCTTGACAGGCCTGTCAAATTTAAGATTTCACTTACTATTCTTATCTTGAGTCTCTGCTTCCCCCCTGCCTCACCACTTAACAAAGCTGACAGCTCTCCAGGACCATGAACATTGCTATAAGTAGCTTCTGTGGAGCAGAATAGCACATTCTCCCTTCTCTGAAAAAACCTGCAGAGGGTGGTTTGAAGTAGAGATAGGAAAATCACTGTGACACAACAAGAATCCCTCTGAACTGTACTAGACCTTCTCAGCAGGTAGACCCTTGTTAAAAAATAGGCAGGTGATGAACACCTCTCCTCTTCCGTGTTTTACTTGGGATTCTGTTTTCCGATAGCTTTTCCCAGAAACTAATACGGCAAAATTCAGAGGGAAGGCCTGGACTTTGGATATTTCAGGTCCAGTTCTGCAAATTGAATCAGTCTGGGTAATTCAGTTTAGGTTTCAATACAAAGAAAAGGGATAGGTGCCTACTGTGAACCAGTGAACATTTTACCCCTTTGGTTTGGCTGCGAAAAGCCAGGTCTTGAACTCGGCCTTTGCACACACAAAAGCAATTAAACTGATTTTTGTAGATTGCACTCTGAGAAATGTGAGGACAAATATGCAAGGATCTGAACCACTCTATGAACTCCACTGAGTGATCATCTGTAAATCTTGCTACTCACAAGAGGGAAAAAACACCATATGCAAGCTACTGACATAGCCAAGACATACAGGATGAGTCCAGGCACCAGCAGTACATGCCAATGTGTGCTGTTGCAATGAAGTGGCTTTAAGTACTACGATGATCTCTGAATGAACCATGTCGAGTCCCACACAGCCCTCAGCTGCCACACAGGGGTCTCAGACAGGTCCTAGGATACCCAGTAGGGTATCTTTCCATAGATGATGACTGGTACCCACACCACCATTCTGCTCCTCTTCCTCCCCTCCAGCTCTGCTCAGTCACTGCCAAGGGTGAGGTTGGTGATGGAGCTTAGCGGAAGCCTCTCGTGAGCAGGATCCAGCTCCACCAGTCACAGACTGCAGTCTGGAAATGGTGAAGGGAGCACAGGGATGTGTCTTGGCATGATCTGTGTAGCCTTTTGCAGAGAAGGTTTCTTATGCAGGCTGTGCTCACACCCTAGTCTAGACTGAGCTTTAATACATGCTCCTGCAAGGCTGAGGTCTTGTCTGCCTTTTGCTACTCAATTCTCCTCCTACCCAGCAATCTTTGCTACAAGAACAAGGGCAATCTGAGCTACCAATGACCTTGGTGATAAGGGGAAGGAGTGGTCACCAGCCAGGGGAAAGCAGCAGCACTGCACTTTCTTTCCTGACAATTTTTGCCAGTTGTTTGAGCTCCAGGACAGCAATTTAAGTCATCAAAGTTTGCTCCAATGTTATACAAACAAGTGAGGGGAAGTCTGAAATCAAAGCCAAGCAGAGGAAGGTCAAAAAGCAGCCTCTTCTCCCATCAGACCTTTAAGAACATTATTTCTTGAATAGCCAGGATGTATTAAGACTGCCACCTCAAGGCTTGCCCTCCTTCAAGCTATCTTCAGGCAACAATTTCCATAACACTGGAATTCTTGAGGCTTAGAAAGTCTTCCGTTAGCCTGACAGCCAAAAAGCAAACATTCCTGCCTTTTAACTCCTACCTGGTTCTCCTTCTCAGTCCAACTACTTTGCTACGTAGGCAGCACGATAGATCACATACTACGGAAAGATCATTCCCCTGCCACCTCCTCCTTGCTCCAGATGATCAGAAAATCACTCAAATAACCCAGGAAGCTCAGTCTCACTGGTGTACCTAGAGGCCATTAGTAGCAAACGCCAGCTT
Source organism: Cnemophilus loriae (assembly GCA_013397755.1). Lineage (NCBI taxonomy): Eukaryota > Metazoa > Chordata > Aves > Passeriformes > Corvidae > Cnemophilus > Cnemophilus loriae. The sequence goes on from VZTF01009438.1 coordinate 20,138, forward strand.
TCATGGGACTCTCTAGAACTTGTACCCGCAGCTATATTTTTGTTAAGTAGGGCAATCCCAGCCACATCCACAACCATCTCAAATTCCACCTGTCAGCAACATCCTTGGCCAATTTACTACAGTGAGTTGATGAGTCTGTTAGCAGAAGTCCCCAGAGGGATGGTTTGGAAACACTTCCTCCTACCCACCCTTACAACAGATTTTCACAAACTACTGGCAAACCCTGATACTTGCACTCTTCAAGTAGAAGGAGGTAATTCAATACACCTGACTCTTTAGAACCGCAGCACACAGAGCATTCCTAATTTCTTACCTAATACAAATCTACCAGTAAGAAGGAATCAGCCCATTCTGTGTTGGCAAGAGATGTTCACTTGACCTTTGGCTGGAGCATTGCTGTGGCCACAACCAGTCTGGCTGCTCCAGTGCCTCTGAGCCACCAGGTGGGTGGCCTTAGGGAAGAACTGAATCAGAGGCAGCTTCTGGCCACCAGTTGGCAATCAAAGCCAATCTCGGCAAAATCTACATAGGATGTGGTTGCCAATATTTAGTCTATGATTTCCTGTCTTACACACAACTTTATTACTCTTTAGTATAGATGCAGAGCCACTGTATGGTTTCTATACCACCCTACACTTACCAGCTCCAGGACCCAGCTGCGCTCTCTGGAAGATTCCTCATAATTTTCCTGAGATAAACTATGGAGAATAAGTAGGAAAAGGAAGAGAAGAAAAACGTTTTTCATTATGTCTATAGAGACGTCTGTACAGCAATTCCTTTTTTTACTGGATCAGACCTATAACATTACTGAAGCAGAACAATCAGGGTGGAGCTCTTTTGGGAGGAAAGTGTGTGGGACTTTTCTGCGCAGGAAAGACGTTTTAGATTGGGTCAAGGAGTAGTCAGGACAGGGAGAAAAAAAGCTTCAGTGATTTCAAGCTATAATCACAATATGCTTCTTGATCTTTCATTACCCTCATGAATTAAAAAATGTGTAACCTCTTTTCTAAAACCTCATAAAACCACATAAAATATATTTACTGTGTTCTTCCAAAAGCAGTCCATTAAGCAGGACTTGTCCTGGCACAGAATGCTGTAGCACTTCAGTCCTCCAGAGCAGCATTAAACCTGCAGGTCACTTCAGTCCAGCCACAATCCTGCAGAGCCATCCCTGCTACATTTGGACCACATCTTGCCATTCTGCTGTTTTGGAAAATCGTATGTATTAGATACATGCAAGTAAGAGTGAATGATAAAACACACCTAAAGAACAGAAGAGACCCACTATTTTCAGGAGGGAAAGGGGAAAAGAGAAGAGGTTATTACATTTCTCTGACTGCCATGCTTCTTTGTTGAAATGCAAGAACTCCCTTTTAAAAAATGTTAGAGGTTATATGGTCACACCCAAAGCCATTAATTCAGGTCATGCTTGGAAGAGAGGCAAGAGATTATGGTAAACTTTGTTGAGGACCTTGAGGAGCTGTAACAGTTTTAGGTCATCCATCTACTTTTATAACTTGACATGTACAAATACACACACACATGCAATACCTGCAGCAGAACACGTCCATCCTTGGAGCAGCACGCAGGGGCCATCCTCAGCCTACAGCAGTGTCCTGGAAAACTTGCAGACAAGCAGGAGAGCCCAAATGAGATCCACCAGGAAATTTGCCCTCCATCGTCCTCCGGTGGCACAGCATAGCACAGGGACACCAAGGCTGAGGGTGATACCAGGAGACAGATTATCATCCAGCTCCCAGCCAGCTGCTGGAACCTGACAGCCCGTGTGCCACGCAGTCACTGGCTCCTGGTAGTGAGCCCTTGCAAAGAAGGATTTAAGTGACTTACAGTGCACTATTAAAAAACGAATTTTTGCATTACATCCTCCCTAAGCTTTCAAGAAATCAAAAATTTCCAGTGATTGTTTTAATTGTTGTAATGGGTCATATTTCCCAGCATATCTACTCATCCTTAAATTTTCAGATGAAAGCTTTGATCCTTAAGTGATCATCATCTTTGTTTAGCTGGATGGAAGTGTTAAGGTGAAGAACTGGCAGACTAATTTGGCCAGGGACCAGCATTTAATATTTACTTTCTCTTACAGAACCATGAAGCAAAGGGGATGAAAGAGGTTCTTGGTCTAGCCTAGTAGAGCCAGTAATAACTTCTCAAAGTTCATGCCCCACGGGACAGGAATGTGCAGTAACTGTCCACAAGCATGCTCTCCTTCCCTGCCACAGATGAAATGAGTCAGTTTAGATCCTTAGTGAAGACAGGCTGCTGCTTCTGTTCCAACAAACAAAGACACAGGACAACTCCAAGCGGAAGAGGACAATGCCAAAGCAAACTTTTGGTTGCATATCTTGTGAGAGGAGAGCCAGGAGTGCTGACCAATTATCATAGTTTGTCTAGAGAAGGTTCATTTTATTCTAGGACTTCAAGAGTGATACACTTTTGGTCCTAGAAAAAAGCCACTGCTGCCACTGGTCTGTGCAAACATGAATGATATGGAGGACACTTGCTATTTCTCAGAATGCAAGAGCTGATGGGGGATAAGAGGGGTGGGAGCAGTGGTTAAGCTGCCAGGCAAACACGTCTGAGACAAGCTGTGGGAAATATGTTTTTCGTGTGGCTAGCACGTAAATTGAGGAACTCAATGTCACCAGATGCTTTGAAGATTAACCATAAAATTTGTCTAATCTCTTTTTCAGTCAATTGAATTAGCCCATCAGGGTCTATTAAATGTGATGATAGAAATGCAACCTCCAGTTCAGGAAGTTTAACCACTGATTGCTGAAAGCTGAGTATGCCTTATGAAGGAAGAATATCCCAATTTTTAAATTTTTCCTTATTCATTACTGGACATATGAGACACCAGCCACTGTTTTGTCTGAGTTGGTATTAAAGAGCCTTTCTACAATTATAGATCTCTACCTTAGCAGAGTTTTAACCTGTTTCAAATCTCTCTCACCCAAAATTTGATCTGGTTAAAGGAAAATGAACAATATTGATAGTTTAGGAATTATGACCAAGAAAAAAGTTAGAAAGAACACACTTGTTTTGCCTCACAGGAAGAAAATGAGGACTATATGGTAAAGCACCTGTAGTGGTTTAACTACAAACTTTTAAAACTAAATTACATTGTTCAAGTTGTTCTCTGCCTGGAGAAGAATATAAAAGGCTACGTTTATAATAAGCAGGACTTCAGTTAATAATTCCAATAAAATTTCTTAATTATAAAGTTAGTTAAGCATTATAGGAGAAACAGATATAGAATCCTCTTCATGTAGGATCTTCAGGAACAGGTGCAGACAAATCATTGTCAAGATGTCTTGATAAGGTCTACAGCGGCTCTAGATATGTTGATCCTACCTCTGTTCATGGGAAGAATTGCGTGATTTATCAAGTCTTTTCCAGCCTACATGTTTAGGACTGCCATGGATTCAAGATGCCAAGAACAAAAGCAGCAAAGACTAGAGAATCTGAACTGTAAACAAGGCAATACACAAGGGGAGTCAGAGTTGCCCTTAGAAAATGATACATTTTATCACATTGGCATTTCTAAAGCCTGGTGAGAATGTTCAAAAGAATTGCTACACCCCATTGGATAAAGACTCAGCAGTAGGAGAGGAGGGAAATCTGCACTGATGATAAGCTGCTCTGGTAAGAGCAGAATTGATACAACTCTCTTTTCAGAAATGTATGTCCAGTGTTCACGGTGAGACTTTCACAGTCAAAAATCTTTCACCTCCCCTATTTCATGCCCACCAAGCAAAAAATATTGCTTTGCTGCTAGTTGAGAGCTGTGTGTAGGTTGATCATCTGTCTAGCACATGTACCAGGCTGGCCAGCCCACATCATGTTTGTTTGGCAAAACATCCTGGGACAGTGTCACAGCTGAGTCCTGCTGGTCTCCTCCCCGCTCAGGGCACAAACCTGTGCTCCTCGCTTCTGCTCACCCAGGAGCTTCACCAAATTTATAGGCACTCAACTACTACCCTTGTTACAAGTCCTCTGCATAATTAATCACCAGTGGGCATCACCGGAATCATCATAGAAAATTAACTATTCAAGTAGTGACTGGTTCACCTACCGGTTTCAGTGGGATCCAGCTTTCCTCTAAGCTGTTGAATGGAAGATTAAGGGTGATATGACAGAAGTTTAGATGCACCTACTTCTCAAAATAGAGGGCCTGCCATTACCACTGACAAAGACATAATAAACTCAAGTTGTCACGTACCAAAATCATAGAATGGTATGGGTGGGAAAGGACCTTAAAAATCGTCTAGATTGAACACCTCTGTCATGTGCAGGGACACCTTCCACTATACCAAGTTGCTCAAAGCCACGTCCAAACTGGCCATGAACACTGCCTGGGATGGGGCTTCTCTAGGCAACCTCCTCCAATGTCTCTCCACCTTCAGAGTAAAGAATTTTTTCCTAATATCTAATTTAAACCTACCCTCTTTTAGTCTAAAACCACTACTCCTCGTCCTATTGCAGCAGGCCCTTCTAAACAGTCTGTCCCCATCTCTCTTATAAGCCCCCTTTTAATATTGAAAGGCCACAATAAGGTCTCCCTGGAGCCTTCTGTTCTCCAGGCTGAACAACTCCAACTCTCTCAGCCTTCCCTCACAAGAGAGGTGCTCCAGCCCTCCAGTTATTTCTGTGGCCCTCCTCTGGACCCACTCCAGCAGGTCTGTCCTTTGTTGGGGGCCCCAGATGCCATATCCTGATGCAGTAACCTGACTAGCAAAGGAGTACACATTTTTAATTTTATCCCAGAACTTTTTATATCATCATTTCTCCCTTGCTCTCACTGAAAATTGCCTTCAAAGAGGTATGCACCAAACTCAGCTGGACATTCTCCCTGTCCTCCAGCCACTTCCAATTTCCCAACATCAGAAATGTCTCATTTCTGGCACAGGTTTCTTCCCCATGTTGGCAACCATGGTGCTTGTAGGTAATAATCTATTAGCTATAATTAAGCAGCAGGTGCTGCCTTGGGAATTGGCTGCTATAATCTGTTGTATTAAAAGGATGAAAACATCATTTTGGTCAGACAGTTTACAGGAGAAAACATGATTTACAGGACAACAGATTAAATTATGTGCAATTAAATAGCTGGATTAAGTCTCAGGGCTTGATCCAGAATGTAAAACACTGAATGTAAAACAGACAAGCAAGCAAGAAACACTGTCATGGTCCCTCTCTCTGCACAATCTGCCATCTCCACTGGAGGCTGAGATCCACATTGATTCCTGCTCATCCAGAAAGGAAGATGTCAAAAATTGCCAGCATTGCCCTGGGCAGTAGTGCTCTAGCCACTTACAACAAAGCCAAACGACAGGCAGCTTTAGTTATTAATGGCTGCAAACACCGACCCTCTCACCACTGCTGTGCTTGCTTCAAATCTGTATCATCCTCTGCCTCCTTACTGAGTGTAGGAAGGATGTGGTTCACCAAGAATCATTTCCCAAATTCATCCCAATTGCTCTATTAATTATCCTTTAGCTTCAACATGAGGAAACAGTTTCTACCTTCTGCAGCAGGTCTATTTTTAGTGAAGCATCAATTTGCCTCTGTTTTGTTATCCTTCACCATTAATCCTGCCCACACAACAAATCTGGCATTGATCACTTGTGGTAGACAAATACTTTTGGCCTAGGCTACGAAAGAGGCATGAGGAAGGGTGTAGAAAAAAGAAGTCTTAATAACCAGAAAGAGTATCATTAGAAACCAGAATTCATATGGAGAAAGCAAAGCTAACAGAAAGGAAAAAAAAAGGGGGCAGGGGGAGGGGGGAATGGGGGAATGTATTCTTAGTGTGTGTTTGTGAATATAAATCTACAAAAGTGACAAGCATCTCTCAGCTTTTGCAAGTGCAAATTCACATTAGCAAATTCAAGTTCACATGAAAGAAGGTTTCAGTGTTGGATAGCATTCCTGGTGTTTCAAAGACAGCCCTGCCTGTTGCCCAAGATCATTACTTCCTACAAAAGCATGGACCTAGCTCAATAGAGGAGGCAAGACTGACAGATCATTTTGCAGGCACTTCATATCCTCATAGCAACTTCTAACTCTGATCAGCTGTCAGATCTCAAATCTCACCTCTATCTTAGCTGCTCTCCTGCCTGGCTGAAATGAAAACAGGTACTGGGGGCAATAATGGGTTCTGGATACAAGTAAACTCAAGAAAATACTGCTCTGAGTGATGATCCTGCTACTTGAAAGGGGAAAAGGACAGGACAAAAGAAAACATCCTCCTTGTCAACATTCATCCAGCTTGTAGTCTCAGTCCCTAATTCCATGTTCTGTCCCTCACCCAGCTCATCTGACCAGATCTGCTTTCCTTAGAGGAGGTCTAAAGGTGAATCCAGAACTGGACTAGATGCAACTGATGAAGCAGCATAAACTGTGTCCACACCATAGTGCTTCCGTTCCATCATTGGCATTTAATCATAGAATGGCAGAATTGTTCAGTTTGGAAAAGACCTTTAAAATCATTGAGTTCAACCATCATCTTCACAGCTCACCTTGTAACCTAGATCTTCTTTGAGACTGCCCAAGCTGGACAAGGTGAAAAAAAGCAGGATGGCCAGCTCCCTTTGACCTGTGTGCTCTACAATGGTGAAGGGCAAAAGACACTGAAAAAATGATAAAACTAACTGGAAACTTAGTCTAAATCCCTGCCTTGGTGAGCTCAGCCTGCTTTGCACAAGCCCATCCACAGCACTGGCTCTCTGCTGTGGGCTGTTAAGGGTTTGAGAGCCTTGGAGCACCTTGAGGTTACTGCTGCTCCTAAACCCCAGCCTGTGAGAAGCAAGGGGCCTCTCAAAATTAGGCAAGCCATAGAAAGCCTGAAACTTAATGACTGTGGTTTATTGGACTCGGGACAGCAAGAAGCAGACTCAGCTCTGCCTGAAAATATCATTAGAGCTATAAGGTCCTGTTATAGACTGAGGAATCCATAGCACAGTAGGAGGCAAAGACAGAGGCACTGGGAAAGGCAGAAGAGACAAAACAGGAGTGCAAACTATTCATAAATTGGTTATTGCTGTGTGCATACATGCCTAACACTTTTATCCTTCAGTGACTATTTTGATCTGTGCTAGCCCAGGATATGATCTCCAGCCATGGTGTGTGCAAGAAAGGAAAATAATCCTCATTTGATCTGGAAATCTCATATTCCTGACTCTGACTGCTGAAAGAAATAACTCCCAGACAGGCCAGGTGTTTAAATAGCTTGGAACTGGAATCTACTGCCCTGAGCCACAGTTTAGCAGTTGGTAAACCTGGACATCTGCCAGTGCCCTAGACTATTAACCATTCCTGTAACTCCATCAGCACTTTTGTCATCTTCTTCTGGAAAACTGAGGAGCTTGAACCAGACAGACAAACAAGAGAAACTAAATCTCAGAGATGCCTATGAGCAGTCCAAACACACCAGCTGTCTACAGCTATGAGTGTGTCCACCCCTTCAAATATAAGCCAGAGAGAGAGAAGCTAAACCCTGTGGCAAAACATTTATCTTAGTGATAGGTTCCAAAAGAGTCTTCGGGAAAGAAGCACAGTTTGGGAGGCAAATTAGTAACCCAGAACAGCTCCCAAGACTGCTGTCAGAAGCCAGGAGGAGCAGGAAAGGAAGGTTATGAGGCTCCACCTAGAAGTCTGCCCCAGAGCCCCAGGCCAAACGCTGCTGCCTCCCATCCACTCCCCAAGGTGTGGCCAAACCCAGCGGTATCGCCGCACCCTCGCCAGCTCTGTGCAAGGTTCATGGGCACCGCTGCAGTCCTCTCCCATCATCCTCCTCTCTACATCAGTAAACAAAAAACCCTGAGATAATACTGGCACGTTTTTCTTCTGGATTCCCATGTTCCCAAGTCCATAAATATCAATTTAACCGGCTTTTGTTGTTGTTGTTGAATTTAAGCAGAGAAAAACTGGCCTGTTTGGGATTCCTGCAAAGAAGAGCTGAAGCTAGTGGAAAGTGAGAGCAGAGAACTGTCACATATAGAGGACAAGCCATGCTTCACAGCACATGCTGTTTAAGAGAGGATGCTCAGAGGCCTTCAGTTGAGTGTTCAGTTATGGTCTCCGTAAGTCATCTTAGGTATGTCATCAGTTCCTCTTATATCCTATTTTTCCTCATCTGTGAAACAGGAGTAGCAAAATCTCTTATTTCACAACATCCTTTTTTTTTTTTCTGGTCAGATACTATATCCTAGAGAAGTTCAGGTCTGGTTGCGGTCTTAGTTAAGACTTGAGGCCATGAGTTCACAGTAGAGCTGAGCTTAACCCAACACCAAGGGAGGCAAACAGAGATCTCTTCCCATCTTCAGATTTTCATTTCTGTTCTTCCCAAGGAGCAGCACCTATGCAGGCACATCCATTCCCACTGTGCATTCACTGCTAGGAGGAGGGAAACTCTGGAAATGCTCTCCCTCCACTTCAGCAGGGCAGAGGTGTTTAGTCTTTGCTTCCTCCACAAGCACCACACCTAAAATATAAATCATATTTCAGAAGAGGGTGGATTTTTTTGGAGTTCTTTTGCCCCCCATTTTAACCTTTTGCTAGGGTGTGGAAAGTGAATAATCCCAACTGAGCATTCCTTACTTAACAAATTTACGGTTAGCTGCTTAATTAGGAATTTAATAAATGCGACTTAATTATCTCTTAATTAGATTGCTTTATTAATGCCCATGGCCATAAGCCCTTAGGGCTTTCAATCTTGTTAGATCTCAAAAGCTAGGCTGAGTCAACACTTGAATAAACAGCTGCCAATAAAATACCTTGGTGCTGCCAAAGGTAGCATTTGAATTTTACTTGATGATTCCCTTCCCAGACTGAACTCTGTATCTTTGCACAGTGTTACCTAATCTTTGCTGTCAGAGGTTTCTTTTCCGTGTGAGATGCAAAGTAGAGAATAGACCACTTTTGACAGAGCTCACAGCAAGCAAAGTTTTAAAAACCTTGCTGGCCAGGCCATATTCCAGCTGCAGTAATTACAGTTCCCTTTACTTTATTCAATTTTCACCAGAAACCAGTTTTCTCCACTTCTGAAGAGCTGCTGTGCAATGCTGTCATATACTGTTAAGGCCTGTCAACATGACAGATTTTTGGCATCTTCTTAGGTACCTGAAGTACCTATAAAACACTCCTTGGCCATCTAGGACTCTTATTACTGTTAATATTAGAAAAGAAGCACATATGGACAGCTCTCACTTCTATTCCCAAGTGGCTCTTTTCAGTTGTAAGCAACTTCGACCTTTTCAGGTAGAATTTTGCCCTTCTGGATTCTGCCAGAAAATCTTTTGGAAAGTTTGGTTCAGCAGTTTTTTAGTTTTAAGACTGTGAGTAGGCAGGGGAAAATACAACTGTTGCCATGATTTAAAAGTTAAAATAAATATTCTGTCACCTTGTCTTGAGCAATCCCTCACTTCACCAAGAAAAGAGAACCTTAAAGTTGGCTCACACATGCACTTGTTAGTTTTCCAGTGAAAACACATCTCAAACTAGCTGAATCACATCAATGCATACTGAGCTGACCTACCCAGTTTGCTACTTAAAATCCAGGAACACATCCAGAGATGAGTGTCTTAGGCAATAACCACTCAGTAGCAGCAATGGGGATAGAGGTCACAGACCCTGAATGCTAGAAAACACATTTTTCAGAGCCTATTCTTGAGGTCAAAGGTAGGTGATTTGCAGGAAATATTGCATCCAACTCCTGAAGAGGGGAAGACAATGCTGGGGAAAAAACCTGTTCCCAATTTTGGTTTGAAAAAGTAGAAAAGCAATGAACACCTACCCCCACAAATCCTGCTCTTAATTCAGCACAGAGCAGAGCAGCAGAAATAGCTGAATCAGTGCACTGCAGAGGAGGCAGCAACGCCTGGGAACAAGCACCTGATGAGGTGACACCTCAGACAGGGCCTGTAGCTGCAAGAACAGCAGCATGAAGCCACAGGTTCAACACAAGACTCTTATCCAGCTGGCAGAAGGGGATGGGATATCAGATAATGAAAAGTCACCTGTTTTTGTGATGGCTACCCCCACTCCAGACAAGGTTAGACACAGATCTTTATGAAAATCCATGGATTTTAGGTTCTTGTACTCAGCAGACCATCTCTTGTCCTTTCAAGGCATCCTGAGCCTTGGTACCACGTTTTCTCTCCTGCAATGTGAAATATCCATTGTTTCTTACATGCAAAACCACTGCAGTTCCGCACACATTTTCACCTGGCCTGGCAATAAATAAAGGTGTGTTTCCTGGCAGGCAGTTTGCTTCTCTTCCAAGCCACGCTGAGTTTGTTCAGCTTTGCAGCCAATGTGGACTGCTGTGGCACAGCATACTGAGAAAACATCCTGAACAGCTTTGTTTGGCATTGACCTCTCTGACAGGGAGCCAGTGCCTCGTGGAAAGCTGCAATGAGGGACTGACACTACCTCTAGAGCAGGACAACTTCTGTTTCCTTCCCCCCTTACCACAGATCCTTCTTGTGTTAAAACAGGGGAAACTGTATTGTCAGAGATGGGGTGGGAAGCAGGAAACTGGAAATGAGAGGCGCAGCCACTTCTCTTGACTTCATCAGTATCCTCCTCTGTCTCCCTAAGTTAGTTGCCACTTCTCTGCATTCACTGTCTTTTGTACCCCAAAGCTGTCTAGGCTGTACAGATCATGAGCTCTTTAAGCCATGGCAGCATCTCAATACGTATGTGCTTCCAGCCTAATGCAAAGGGGAGCATGGCTAAAATATTTTAAATAATTAAACATCAAATAATAAACTCCATATGGTATAGGAGTGGCTGGTCAGCTTTTCTTCTTTTTATACGCTTGAAGGGTAAATACCTTGTAGCACACTTCTGTGCCAGCTAATCTGGGAAGTACAACACTGAGGAAGCATCTCTTGCTCCTTTGTCCCTGAATCTAAAATACCTCTGGCCTTTGTGTGACGGCCACAGAAGGATGGAGGACAGACCCCACCAATAAGGTGATTCAGAGCATGAGCAGCAAGACTGGCTCTTGCCATTTGAATTCACTTGTCACCTGTTTTCAGATCCATGTATCTGGGAGGAACAAGGTACAGCCACTCACCTGTCCATGCTGTCACCCATCCCACAGCTGCTGCTTTGCCAGCTGCCCAGGCCCACATCTCCAGCCAGTCTCACAAGCAAGGGAACCTGGTGCTCTTCATCAGACTGTCCATGCAAGGACCACTCTACCTGATCAGCCAGCCAAAATTCAACAGATGGGGTGCTTGATACAAAACTTCAAGGACCTGTCTCCTTTCTGCTCCCTACTTCTACACTAGCTTGCTGAACACCCCCTTTTTCTGCCTTCCCTGACTCTGGTGAATAAAGCTATGAGAGCTACAGAGCAAGAACAGCCACCCCTCGACTTGTTTTCAGTTGTCCTAGCCCCTTCTCTTCTGAGTCGACAGGAGGAAGCCTGACCTGACACCAAAGCTAGAATACCAGTGACCTCCCCTGGGCTGCCTGCACACACAGATCACCCAGAGAGCAGTGCCAAGGACAGCCAGTAGCTCTGGCCCCACAAGTGCCAGGCCACCAGCACGCACACACAGGGAAGAGGAAGTTGTTATCAGGCCCCAGTAACACAAAACAGCTGTGCTTGGGTAGGGCAGCCACTGCTCACCCCTGCTGGGAGCTGAGCAGCAGCTGCGCTCCAGAAACTTTCTGCTTTAGCTTGTGGTCCAGATCCAATGAATAAAGAGGCACCTCAGGAGGTCCCAATGAAATCAGCACCCAAAGTCTTCATTTGTCTGAGCTGTTTCAGCAAATCAGCCCAGAGACTTTACTAGCAGGGCCTTTCTCTGAAGACGCCCCTTTCTCTTTGGGTTCTGCTGGCTCAAACAGGTGATGCTGCAGCACTTCCCAATAAGTGACAGCTGTAGCTAAAATGTATTGGCCAGGCACATCGGAAACCTTGCAGAAAATAAAAAAAGTGGCCATCTCAGCCTTCCAGCGACCTGCCTTGGCTCCTCTGCCCCACCTCAACCTGCAGCACAGGTCCCACACCCTTGCTCAGCTCCAGCAGTGCAATTCAAAGCCAGCTGCTAGAGGTAAGGGTCTCTTGTGAAGCCTACATAAGGACCTAACAAGAGGGATCTGCACTGAAAAAAAGCCTTCAACGAGGCTGTTCTAGCTAGGGGATGAGCAAAAGACAAGGTAAAGTGATTTAAAATGCACCTTCCCCAGAGGTACTCCTGTCTCCTACCCAGTGACTGTTTACCAGTCCAGGAGCATGGGAAACTTGCAAAAGGACCCATGCCAGCACTCATGCAAATCTCCTCTCTCCCAGAGTACATAGGTGGCCCAAGCCAAAAGGTTGTACAAAAAAAATCATTTTCTCAATGTCAGAGGCTAAAATTATCTGTGTAAATATTATAGCAGTAGGTTAACAACACAGGCTGCATCCCCACCCAGCCCACACAGTATCACAAGGCAGGCAGGTCAGCTCCAGCCCAGGTTTCAATTAAAGAGCACATTGCGGTTAAAACTGTCCCTGCCTGCTTTGCTTTGGGGTTTAAAGTTCCTCCACAACGCAGCTGCTTTTAGTGCAGGTTTTTTATTAGTCTCAACTACATTATGACCTCCTCAACCCACTGGAATGACCAGAAAACCCATGGAGAGAGGACAGATACCACATGGCAGTCCTGCAAAAAGGTACATGGCCATTTGATAAGTGGAGCTTAGACTTAATTAGCAGTGCTAAGTGAGGATTTGTAGCGTAATAAATCTCAGAATTAGAATTAGCCTCCCTCTGGCACCTTGCTGGAAATTGGCAGGAAATGGCAAGACCCGAAGGAATATTAAACCTCACAGTTCAGGGCTGGAGCCACATTCAGAGATGCGGAGGAGACATCTCAGATATGATTTTGGTTTTTTAAACAGGAGAGATCTTGCATTTTCCTTTGAAAAGAGCTGTGACATCTGTGTTGGCAATAGGTGAAGGATATATACTTCAAAGCTGTTGAGGGACAATTCCTAGACCAAGATGTGCCCACATGAACACACATGTTGAGGGTGGGAAGGAGCAGCCACAGTGGGCATCCACACACCATAGTGGGGACATGAAGCAACCTCACCTCACTGCTGCAGTGCTCTCTCCTTAGTGACAGGCATCAGAACAGCTTTAAAGCTAAGTTAAGAAAAGGACGTGGTAATGTAGCAAACCTTTACCCAGTCCTGTGGCCAGAAATTGTCTCCGTGACTCTGCCACACGGGTCTGCTCAGCCCAGGGTTTTCAGCCAGCAACTCAATGGGGAGACAATTGACTTGAGCACAAACATCACGTACCTCAAAGAATGTTTCTGTTCTGGCTTTTAATTCCCTCTGCAGACAGTTCTGTACAAATGCATTCAAAGGTACATCTTTCTTTTATCTGGCCAGCAACCACGTATACCCAGAAGCATGAAGACTAATAGCCCAGTCCAGTTATGGAAGGACTGTTCTTCATGGAAATGTCTGATCTTCCTTTACCTTTAGCATGCACACAGTTCTCTGCAGCTCATATCATTCATTACTTCTCCACAGAAGAGTTCTCAGGTCATCCTTTCATTGCCAGGATTTTTCCTGTGCCACGTTAAGTCTGTAAGGATTTTAACTCCTGTAGGGATGCTACTCCTTGCCTTGGGAGATCATTGCAGGGTTTGACAGCTCTCACTAACATTTTCCAGCATTTCCCGCTGTCTAACAAAACTGCAAACATTCAACAAAAAGTACACTCTACCAAGCCTCGCACACACTGATGGCAGAACCAAGGCTCACAGCTGGAAAAAACCACAGTAGGGTTGTCCTACTGCAAGCTATGTGCATCTGCTGCCCACGTGGAGCACTCCATCCCTTTCAGCCACTGCTCCCCTTCCTGCTTTGGTTCACGTGGATGTGATTTTCAACGGGTGAGATCATCTTTTGAAAAAGTTTTATGTTTGGCTATAAACAGGCCCCAGGTCTGCGTGTGATTCGGGAGAGGCATGGAGGCCGTGTTCATGAGGCTCACCATTTCCTTCCAAATGGGATGCTCACTGCATGTCACAAACTGCTGGGGTATGAGACTGCTCCTTCCTGCAGAAGAGTCTCTCTACTTCTCCCTGCAGACTGAAGCAGGATGAAAAGTATAAAACTTTCCACAAAAATTCCCGAGGCAGTTCCGGACCACAGGAACCTGGCTGACCCTCTGCAAGATGCAGGGGACTTAAACCCCAGCTAGGGAAAGCTCCATTGAAAATTGACCCACTCCAGGGTGCCTTTAGCAGGGAAGCTCATGGTTTTCTGAAGATCTTTAGCCCAATACTACTTCAGCCTAAATACTGAAGACATGTAGGTAAATGTAAAAATCAATAAATCAGAAAAAAACCTGAAAACAACTTGCCTTGAGCTCTTACAAGATCTCTGCAGTACACTTTGACCCAGCAATCAGGAGAATGAAATAGGACAGCTGGCTTTTTTCCTGCAGATCAGACAGCTTTTTGCCTGGAACTCGTAGGCAGTGGCTGTAGCACACACAGCGCTGCTGCTGCTGTCTCACTGTTGGGAATACTCAGCAGGATGCATCCAGGAAGAATCAGTTTAGAGCTGTCTTCTACCAGCAACAAGTGCCCATAGCTGAGCTGGTCAGAAGTACACAGCACGTTCATCCAAAGTCGCTTCCATTTACCCTCTGTCCCTTGAACAGCCATATTAGCACCTACCTACATAACACGCTTCACCTTGTTCTGATAAAAGTCATCAGCAAGGATTTCAGATGTTCCCTAACAGTACTGCTGTGTGCACCAATATGAGCAAAGCTTCCTCCCTGAGCAAACTCTCTTTTCTGTTACTTTACAGGTTCATCTGCTCGCTGGCATCACCTGGATCGCACAAAGTGCCACACCAGACTAAGGATATTCCTGTCACTGCCTGATGCTACAAGGGCGCAGGACCAGCTGGCAGCCACTGTGCATATCCCACTCCTCTACCGCAGTAAAAGGTTTCAGTTTCCCAAGAGCAGGGGAACTTCTGTCCCATGGTACAACCCACGTTGGTCATTAGCCAGCTGCTGATTTCAGCTTAACTGTCAGTGACCAAGGATGAGCAAAGTTGCTCGGGAAAATGCCTGTAGTGGGTGCAGCACTTGTGAGAAATCCCAGCATAGATACTTTTGAAAATTCCCACTTTTTAATCTGCAGCAGTGGCTGTAATTTTAAGATTTGAGAGCAGAGATTAATTTAAGCTTTAGAATGTTGTTTAATCTTAATTGGCAGTTTTTGTTTAAATTAGTCGTGGTAGTCACTTCTAAATGTGAGCTTTTTCCAGCTGAATAAATCCCTCCTCCTTTCTTTTCCATTCCTTAATATTATAAGAGTTGTGTGAAGGATGTAACAGTATTCACACTCACAAGCTTTGGCTGTATCATCTCCATGCAGTAAAGACCAGGAACAAGTTGCATAAGTCCATGACCCTCAAAAACAGTGCAATGGGTTTCACCTGTCCCAGCTTGTAAGAGTTAAAATAATTTAGCCACTTTTCGTGAAGACAAGTTATTTGTTTGCTTTTCCAAACAGATTGTACAATCCAGTCCAAACAGCTTTAGCCCTTTTAATTTGGACCAGCAGGATGTTGGGCAAGTTCTGCGTGCTCGCAAAGGACCTCTCCTTCAAACATCGTAATACAAACATAACTCCAGCCAAAGCACAAGTTGAACATCACCCAGGGCTAACCAGGAAGCCCTATATCAGGCAGAGACTTTTTCCCAGATCCTTTGGGGTTTCCCTGCCAGAGGGAGGCTGACAGGCAAGCTCTTGTGGAGCCCCGCAGCACAACCTGCTGGCATTTCTCAGCCAAGGCAGGGCTGCTCTAAATACATCACCCAGCCCAGCAGCCGCACAGAAAGGCAAGATCCAAGGACGTGAAACTACAAGCACACAGACTCCAAACACTGTAGAGCAAAGACCAGCTTTCCCCACAATAACCAGCTATCCAGCAAGCCCAAAAAGTCAAAGTAATCCCTAACCCTGAACTGCCTAGTCCTTCCAACAGACAGGAATCAATATAACTCTAGGCTCTGCTGTTCTTCAGCCTGATTTCTTCCAGAAAAGCACAATCTTACGAGCCCATACTCTGTGCAAGATGAAAGCATCTGCTTTTGAACCCACAGGCCAACTTCAGCCAAGCATAATAAAGGAAATTAAGTTTCATGAGACTTAGAGGTCCTGGAAAGGAGGCAGCTGGAGTTGCCCTGGTCAGGGAAATGTTGCAATCTGAACTTGCTGTCCAAGCTTAACCCCAGCTGGCAACTCAGTACCAAGCAGCCACTGGCTTGCAACAACAAAAATATCAGAATATTATCAACGTTTTTGTCATACTAAATCCAAAACACAGCACTGTACCAGTTACTAAAAGGAAAATTAACTCTCGCCCAGCTGAAATAAGGACACTTGCCTTTACAGCATACCAGAGAGCCCACAGTAGAAAAAGCCTCAGAAATGCTTCAGCAGAAAAGGGCTCAGGTTTCCTTTTTTGATGCCAAAAATGAGCAGCCACCAGACAAATCCAGAGAAACCAACTCCACAATACCTCCATTTCCAGACCTTCCTGAGTACTTTCCAACTACATGCATTAGCTGCTTTAAAGGTCCTGCTAAAGAGTTCTGCATATGCTCTTTAATTCTCTGGACACTGCATGGCGTATTGCAAACTCATATTTGCAATTGCAAAGTTCTTCATCGCTACGATTCCTTTTAATGTTTTAATATTCTATTATTTCCTTTCTTCTCTTCTGTCTAGAGCAACATCTTTCTAGTACAGGTAATTAAACAAAAGGAAGGTGGCATTTAGAATTAACCTAATCCAAATTTAATTCCAGGGTGTTCCTGTTTTAGGCCATAAAACTGGTTAAATCCCAATATGCATCAGATATGCTTCACGGCAGCAGAATGCTGTTCTTGGCACTTCCTTGGCAGATGTCTTCTAGACAACTTGGTAGTGCCCTATCTATTGTTATATTGTGAGTTCTGCAAGCAAACTTCAAAATGTGTTGCATTTTCTCCCTTAACATACTATTAACTATTTCAACACTACACCATGAAACGCAGTAGATGTGCCACCATTCGCAGCCTCAAAAGCAAAACAAGGGAAGCCATTCCAGGAGGATGATTTTAACCCAGAAAGAGACAACAGGTTGGGGGTAGAAACAACCAAGTAGATGTTTGCTGCTGGTGACCTCCAGCTCAAAGAGCCAGAGGGGAAGAAATCCTAATTGTTTTAGATTTGCAGATCAAGTCACCACTACAGAAGAGCCCTTTAGAAAACTGCACATGCAACCCATCTTTCGTGGTCCCACTGCTCTCCTCCTTCAAGGCTTACAAATAGCTAGACACAAAACATCAAAGCTGACAAATCTTTACAACTGAGTCTCAAAGCATGAGCCAGAAAACACACCTAGACTTTCAGAGCCAAGGCTCCAGCCCAGGTTTTTATGTTTTGGGGGTTTTTGTTTGTTGGTTTTTAAATGCCTAAACTGAGCTATTATGAAACCATTGGTGTGCAAAGAAAAACCTAGTTTAGCTGGCACTGCAATTTGAGCACCAGTGAGATAGGACAAGCAGTAATGGCTTTAAACTAAAAATGGTAGATCCAGACTAGATATAAAGAAGAAATTTTTCATTATGAGGGTGGTAATACACTTCAACAGGTTGCTCAGAGAGGCAGTGGTTGCTCCATCCCTGGAAACCTTCATGGGCAGGTTAGACAGGGCTCTGAGCAACCTGGTCTAGTTGAAGATGTCCCTGCCATGGCAGGGGGCTTAAAACTAGATAACCTTTAAAGGTTCCTTCTAACCCAAACCATTCTATGATTCCATGGCAAACAAAGATCTCCACCTTGTATACAGAAATGCACTGATGTAAAACTCATTCTGGTGCTGAGCCTTACACTAAAAGGCTCAATTTCTGTTGAGAAAGTAATTCACACCTGGAAGTGCAGTAACTCAAATAAGAACAAAAAAGACAGGCTATACCAGTATCTGATGAGGAGACCTGGATGTAAACATACCAGGGCTGTGGGAACTGCATCGAGATTCTGATGAGTACTTACCTTCCTGTAAGGACCTGCTAAAAAGCCACAAAGACTTTTATAGTGGTGGTTTCATTTAGCCATGATGTAGTTGTAAGTCTCACTACGTCCATGAGAAACTCCTCAAGACTCCTGTAAATAGAGTTGTATGTAACCCAATTCCAACTCTTGTAATTATATCATACCCTTGTAAATTACCCCTGAAGGGTTTTGTTTTTAATATACCAATCTTTAAGTTTTTAGAAAAGAAAACTCAAGAGTTTCTTTTAAGTAATGTCACTTTCCTCTCCCTTCCCTTCCTAGTCTCTCCAAGAAATCAGTACAAGAGTCTAACACCTCTTCAAAGAGGAAAATAAAGACCAGTGCAACTTCACAAATTTCCACTCCGCAGAATCTGGTGTCCAGCTCTAGGAACAGATCCACAGAGACCAAAAGATAAAAAGCCACAGTGAGTGCAAAGTTCATCAGAAATTTTCCAGTTTCCAGGATAGGCAATCACAAGTCTGATGATCATAGTTTGTGTTTGTGGAAATGGCTCAGGCAACTTAGAAAAAAAAAAAAATACTGCAGAAAATCAGCAGAAGGGCTGCAACACTGACCCTTTATGGAGAAGGCACTTCCTAAAGGCAGGAATTCACTACATAGACAGGGATAAGTTAAAAGGAAGAGCATTATTGCCTGGATTCATCCTACCAAAATGCATTTATCCAAGCTGCCTAAATGAGGAGGAAAAGAAGTGAGCTGAGTCTGAGGTAAACTCATCTCCCTCCTTGGGAGATGGCAGGGAGCCAGCAGACAGTTCATATCTCAGTATCTGGAGCAGAGCTCAAGACCACATGCTTAGGTCTGTGGTTAGTGACTCACCTGCATTTAAGGTGAAACCTGAGATCCCTACCTAAAGATAAATCTCTGGACTTTGTGGATGTAGAGCAGCATCTGCCAGACATCTGCTAACAGCTCAACACAGTCCCAAGCATCTCAACAGGGTGCAACTCCCCAGCAGTGCTGGGGGATGTTCCCAGCACCTTGTTTGCACATATGCTCTACACAGGGGGCTCCTGGAAGATGGAGAAATCAGGATTCCGTTCCCTTCTACTCAGGGCAAACCAATTAATAGTAATCTTAAAATACAATAAAACTGAGACCCTCAAAACTTTCCCCCCTCTCCGGGAAACATGGTGTAAATTTTGTTGCTTATACTTCAGAATTTCCAAGGAGGCAGACTCCCCAAACCACACTATCCCTTTACCCTGAGAGCTGCTCTAGCCCATTGCCTACTGGCATGCAGATGAGGTCCATACAAAAGTACTGCTAAATGCACCCTGATGCTGAAAACCAAGTTCTCTCTTTCCTCAACATGCTCGACTTGCTGAAGTTTTGCCCTCAAAATTTGTGTTGGGTAGGATTCAGGAAAATCTCTCCAGCCTATTTTGTTCAAACAACCCCTTGGCTGTGCTGCTGCTTGTGCTCTCTGCAGCTGTTTTCACAGCACTCTCAGCTGATGATGAAGTAATCTACAAAGTAACCTCTTCCAGGGTAAAGGCTCCCTCCAAATTCTAAACAGCCCAGGAATTTGGATAAATAATCAAACCGAAACTCAGCAGCTCAAATTCTGAGGTTTGCTTATTATCACTCTCACTCAAGATTACATGGAAGCTGGATTAAAGAAGAGCCAACTAATTCAAAGTGAGAGACAAGCTATCAATACGGTTAAAAACCACAACACACCTCAATCCAGCACTTTGCTATTGGTATGTACATATCATCCAAATAAGATGCATTAATCACTGAAGAATACTTGCCTAAAAATCAAGTGTTTTCTACTCATTCTCTCAGCTGCGGATCTTGGGAGGCAAGTTGCAACTGCATGTGCAATTAAGTTTCCAATATACTAACAACTCTGTGCTGGTCCTAAACACAAAAGAAAAACCAAAACAGAGGCTGATGCTCTAAGCAGGAAAGATAATAAGCAGTAAGTGGGTCTGCATACCTGGGAGACTGGCAGCATAATGGTCTTAAATTACAGAAGCAGTACTCTGGAAGATGATCAGTATCTTCTGTGACATGTCCATGCTTTCAGCGAGGTCTTCAAAGCCCCCACACTTGGAATACTGAAGTGGAGCTAATTTACTTAAGCCCCAAAAGCCTATTTGTTTGCTTCTGAACTGGCAGGGACAGGAATGAAACGAGAAACACAAGATCTGCCCTTCCAGGGCCCCATTTATTAACTGAATATAAAAATAAGATCATTTAAGTGCAGAGGCACAGTAATCCACTCCGTGGTGAAAAGATACCTCGGGTTAGCAGTAAACAGAGTTTACAATACCTTGTAAACAGACCTCTTCATAAGCAAGAAGCATACTGAAATATGACACGCACTGGATTAAAAGTCCCCTGTTGCAACAGTACTCCACATTTCTCATCTGGCTATTTGGGAGCACTTCACAAAAGGTGGCAGCATCCTTTGCTCTGTTTTCAGAGGGGCACACGTGAAACAAATGAAACACAACCTGCACTGTAAACAGCTGAAAAGCACTACAGCATCTTCAGGGGATGGCAACTTACACCTTGTTAAGATTTGTTTTGCAATGAAATACAATGGCCAAAGCTACTGTGCCTTATGAAAATGTTAAAGACTATTCTTTTTTTATGGTTTTACAGCAACCTGTTGCACAGTTGAATAAAAAATTATTATTTTTTCTTAATACAGTACATGGCATTTCTCCTCAATTGCACTAGAAGTAAATTTGGAAGCACTTTCAGTTTGTGTTAGAGACAGATAGAAAGGAAAAACGAGTCAGGCAGACTTTGAATCTCCTTTCCATCTCTCGCCCACTCTTTATCCCCACCTCTTCACATCTCCAAGTCCACATACATTCCATTGATCAGGTAATCCACTTGTGTGTAATCTTTCTTCTTGTAGCTCTCATAGGCCTGCGTGAGGAAAAGAACTATAACAGTTATGAAAAAGAACGTACCAACTAAAAGCACTGCAAGAAGTGAACTTTTATCCACTATGTACTGAGTCAGGGGCTCAGCAGCAACAAGAAGATAATCACTGTCTGTGTCCTGAGTTTCTGTGAGGCCTGAAGCTGTTGTTTTGGCTGCATCTGTTGGAGCCACGGTTGTTGAAAAGACCTCAGATGTTGACTTCATCCCATGTTCAGTCATAGTTTCTACTGTAGAGGCTGTAGTTAAAACCATGGCACCTCTTGTAGAGCCCAGAAGAGAAGTTGATTCATTCAAGGGTGCTGTGGTTGTATTTGCTTCTCGCTTTTCATCTGGCAAGGTGCTGGCATGCACTGGATTTGCAGAGCGAGAACTCTCCACAGGGATGGGTACCGTGGCATGTGTGGAAGTGGTGGAAGATGTTCCTGCCTCCTGCGGGATGGGGGTGGTCAGCGTTGTGGTCAGCGTTGTGGTCAGCATCTTCAGGTCAGCTCCAGCAGTGGTGGGGCTGGTAGGGTGAGGAGCACTGTTGCTGGCAGTACCCAGCCTAGGCTGCTGTGCTTGGGTACCTGCTTCAGAAGTAACAGTGAGGGAAGCAGAAGTGGGGGACAATACTGAGACAGAGCTACTCTTTCCTGATTTTTGGCTGGTGGTCACCAGCTGGGTGACAGGGCTGGAAGCAGGAGCAGAGATGTTACCATGAAGGGGAGAAAAGGCAGAGGATGACATGGCTTTAGTAAAGGTATCAGAACCTCCAGGGGTGTTCGAGGCTTTGGCAGTTGTTTCATAAGTGGTGGAGAAAGTTGCATTTGTAATCGTTGTTATGGCAGGCGCAGTGGTGGTAGCATTGCTTGCAATTGGTTTTCCTATACTTGTTGTGACAGCTCCCTCCTCAGCCTCAGGCAAATGCCTCAAATGAATCTTGTGAGTCTGAGCAGTTGAGGAAAACGTGTTTTCCACACTGTGTCGGTCAATCCGTGCATTCAGCATCCTCTCCATTTTCTGGGGATGGGTCTGGTGGTGAAACAGGGCTGTTTCCCATTTGCCACTGACAGTTTCTTCCAAAAGACAAAACAAGTTAGTTTTGTAAGAATAAAAAACTCTCAAGCTTAAATCTAACCTCAACCCCCCAACATGCAAACCAGAACACATTCCGCAGAAAACACAGTACAAGTGGAATAAATCAGTCCTGAATTCTGCAAGAACATGAAAACTTAAGACCCCCCTGCCT
Source organism: Cnemophilus loriae (assembly GCA_013397755.1). Lineage (NCBI taxonomy): Eukaryota > Metazoa > Chordata > Aves > Passeriformes > Corvidae > Cnemophilus > Cnemophilus loriae. The sequence continues at coordinate 42,395 of VZTF01009438.1, forward strand.
TTACTGCACATAATCCCTTTGAGGTTTTTTGGTTTGGTTTTTTCTGCCACAGACCTCTAGTACTTGCCCAACCAGGGAGTTAATTTCATAAAAGGGGAGTAATGAAATAGAGAGCTACAATGCAGAAGCACATTATCAACAGGAGCAGTCTTACAAATGTCAGCTCCCGAGAAGACTCATGCTTTCAAAGTTACACATCATCTACAAAGCCTTTGTGCTTAGATTCACAATTTTCACTTGTCAAAACTGAACAGAAATTTCTACTTACACCTTCATACATCAGGATAATTTCCTTCACAACTAGTGAGCTAGATTTATAGTGACATAAATTCCATCTGCTTTTCACAAGTCCGGTTGTTACACTGCAGAGAAACCTTCGCCAACCCAAAAGAACCATGAACAAGTTCTTTTTTTAAATTTGGGTACAGTCAACTCTTGAAACAAACTTTAGAAGATTGATTTCCCAATTATAAATAAGCTCTATTTTGTTATTGTGTCACTTTATTAAAATTGAATACCCTGGCACTGGAAAGTCACCATAAGCAATTGCTCCTCTGATTAAAGAAGCAGTCTGTTGACTTTGGAACAAAATCCTGGCAATCTGAGAGAAAAACAATGCCAGAACATTTTCCTTTCTCTGAAAAAAAATATAAATACATCTGTTACGCCTTTATTTTCGCTAGGACAGTGTGTGGTGTGCAAATGGCTTGAATGAATGATGTCTTCAACATGGAGACAAACTGTTACTCAGTAAATATTACAAAAGCTATTCAAAGACACATCATGCACTCATGCAAGTGCCAGAGTCCTTAGGACAAAGTCAAACAGTTATTCCAGTGAACTGTACCTACAGAATCACCCTGCAGGCATTTCACAACCCATCTTCCTCAGCTGAAAGCCTATCAAGGGTTAAACACAGGCATCTAAAGCAAAAGAACCAGGATCCTGGATTTCCCAGAAGCTTGAAACACGGCTTTACCTGCAAGCAGGTCTTTGATATCTTGTTCTCCGGCATTCTGGCACACGCTCAGCTGGTGACACTGCAGGAGGAGGCAGTGATTCTGGTAGGGCACAGACCAATTACAGTGATGGCTCCCTGAAAACAGCAGAGAAAATGGATTGTGGCACACAGGATACCAAACACGCTGCTTCGTGGCTCTAATTAAAGAACTGGAAAAAAAAAAAAAAAAGAAAGAAAAAAAGCCACAACCAAAAGAAAAGCACCAAACCACACAGTATCTAGAAGGTCTGGCCTTAAAGGATCCCGACTCAGCCTTAGTGAAAATAACCAAAGAAAGCCAATGAAACCAATATAGCCAATGCAGCCTACCCATCTGCTTGTCTTCTGGTACCAGCATCTCCTGACAACAGCAATTCCCTCACCCAGACAGGGACAAAGTGCACTACAGTTAGGACCCATGTAAATTCATCTAGATGTCTTAATGAGGAAAAAAAGAAGCGAGTCAAAACTGAGAAGACATCCATCTCATCACTCATGGGAGACAGATGCCATCTCAGTACTTGGAATGAGCATTTACTTGCCATCCAATGAGCAATGATACCATCAGCCATGGGAGCCATCACAGAAATTGCCTTTTAGTTAGTCAAATCCCAACACAAGCTCAATAAAGTTATCACAGGAAGAACTCTCTTTCTTTTAAGCTCCTTTGAGCATCCCTTTGAACTCACCACCTTCTTTCTGGACATGTCCACATAAACAAAATCAAGCTTTCAGGGAAGGAATGAACTTCCTCTAACCAATGCTGAGGAAACATATTAAACAGTGTACCAAGTTTTGGGCTCCCTTGCATACAAGGGTGGTATTGAAATACTGGAGCAAGTCCAAGGGAGACTACTACATGTCTGAAGGGCTGAAGCAGATGATTTACAGGAAATCCAAACTCAACACAAAGGGAAAAAATTAGTTTCCCCCACAAGGGCACTCAAACACTGGACTAGGGGCAGAGACGTGGTGCTCTCTCTGTCAGGTCTTGAACAGACAGATCCAAGTTGGGTTTGGACCAGAGTGCTTCAGAAGACCCCTTCCTGCTGGGGCAGCTGTATTACTTCTCTAAGTAACTGATGTTACGTCAGCAAAGGTGCAAAACTACATTTACAGAAAAGAACCTAACCAGCTAGAAATAATATTTTTCCACTTCTCCAAGCAATGTAGCTATGAAGACATCTCCCCATGCAACCTTGGCCTGCAATTTCACACTATAATAACTTAAAAAATAACAACCATTGCTTCTTTATTGACAGTTACATATGTGTAACTACTCCGACATCTAAGCCTCAGGCCTTATGTCTGCAATGACAGAAAGCACAAAAATAAATATTGTTGGAAAAGATGGGAATGGAGAATGAAACCAGTAAAGCTGATCTTGAAACCTAAACCCAATAATAAAAAAAAGACTTTTCAGGTCTTTCTTCCCAAATGATCTCTCTGCACATGGCTATATATTTATGTCAAGAGTTTCTATCTTTTCCACCTCCCTTGACATCAGGTAGTGCAACAGACTGGCCATCAAGCAACAAACAGAAATAAAATTGCTTCAGTAGGTTTAGTACAGAATGTAAAACCTGGAAAAGTTTATGCTTTTGGGTTTAGTTTTGCGTGGTTTTCTGAAGATGGAACGGGTCACCTAGTTCTAGAGGTTCAACCCCCTCTGCTCAAGAAAGCTAACACTCAACTAGACTTTTTTTGTACAAACATGTCAGGAGAGAACAAAGTGAAGGGCATAAAAAAGTGGTTGAAGTCAGCAACAGGGGCAACAATGCAGCCTAATCATGTTGCAGCCCTGATCACAGACTAACTAAATTCTTGATGTTTCTCTTGTGAAAAAGGCAGCTGATGACACTTTCTACCCTTACTGAGATGCAAGAAGGTTAAGATGACATGTGCACAGTGTTTAGAGATTCTCAGGTGGAACAGACAAGCCTGCAGTGCTACAGACCCTAAGTGTCAGCACAGTCAGTGTGAACGTGTCATTCGTCTGCAGTTCACCACCTTAAAAAACACAACCTGGAGTTTTCACTGCTCTGGTGCCTGCAAGACAGGCTCACTCTCAGTTTATCACCTAAATAAAACAATTGATAAAGGCACTTTTTTCCCCACTGTGAAGAAATGTCTCATGTTTAAACTAAAAGTTTGAAACCACTGGCCGTTAAAACCAGCATTTTTATTATGTTCCTAACCATCTGAATGTCAGATATTCATCCACCTGAGCCAAGGTCTCATCTTCACCACAACATCACCAGCTTTTTTGCAGGTGATACAAGCTTTCTCATCTGGCTAGATAGGATTGGGACCTTCATAAGGACAATTCAAAGAATCTTTTACAAATTTAATGCTTTAGAAAGACATCTCAGAGGCAGTGAGAAGGCTTTCATCTCAACAGATTTAACTCTGCGCTTGGTTGCAGGACAAAGTGGTTTCTTCTAAGGCAGCAAACACACACCACTACCAGGGAGCAAAGATTACTCGTTCTAGTGCAGCTGTCTAGAACAGTACTGCTCACTTGCAAACATCTGGCAGCAGGGAATAATCAATCATTCTTCAATTCAAGTGACCTAACGCTGTTTGCACGCTATCAGTGCACACCAACAGCACATGCTGTTTCTTATGGAAGCTAGAAGGGCCCTGGGAAACAGTTGTCCTGGATTCAATTTAACCAAAGCTGTCAGAAGTTATTTAGCACCACAGCACCGCAAAGAGAAGCCGTAACTGTAAATGCCTGTAAACAACTGGAATTAAAAAAGAAAGTCATCAAAGGAGCAGCAGAGACCTTCAAGGAGCAAAAAATGCAGCTGGAATTCCATCCAAGGAACAAGAACCTCACCTGAAGCACCTGGGCTCTGACAAGCCTGTCTGCACTGCTCTTCACTTGCAAGCCTGTTTATTTGCACTACATGGACTCCCCTCCCTTTCAGGACAGAAAACCGGTGTTCACATATACAGACGGAAATCAGCAGGAAGAACACAGCGGCAGTCCACATCTTCAGGGTTAGCCTTACAGGGAAGCTTCTTTTCCCAGAAGAAATTCTTTCTTATATCAACTTCAGATCCACTGCAATGTACCTATTAAAAAAAAACAAAAAACCAATTTATATCCCTATGAGCAGGAATGGAAAATAAAAACGTACAAAGGGCAGGCAAGTATCATTACACATAACAAATAAGCAAGGGCTCAGAAGCAAGAGGAGTAAAGACCATTCCAAACTTCCCAGAGAGGCTCTTTCTTTGGAAAAGGTACTTTGCTCTCCTTCCCTCAGGTCCCAAAGGAGAACAGCTTAAGTCAAAAGCCATGTGTACAAAGTCAATCTCAAAGCCCAGAAGCGTATGGCAGCACAGATATGATGCCTTTGGACTCATTCAGGGATCCTTAATGTTGTTCCCAGGCTCAGCAGAATGGTTTTCACTAGTTTGAGCACACTGAGAATAAGGGGAACTATATTCCTGGCCCTGCCTTTACACCAAGTCAGTCAAAGCCAAGTAACCAAGGTCGATTTCTGCTTTGATTTTCCTGTTAATTACAGAAGGCTAAAGGAAACTTTGAAAACAAGCAAAACCCACTATTTCAAGTCTCCCAAGACATTACACAGACACAGCTGTTACTGAAGAAGATTCACACCCACAGTAAGCCTACATTTCCCCACATAAAACGATAGATGATGTCTTTCCTTCACTATAAGTGCACACGTGATTTTGAGCCAATGGAGAGGCTTTTGGCACTGAAGACACTGAAACAGCTCCCACTGACATCAGAGCAGATTAGTAGCTTCTATCTGGATTTACCCTCTTAGTTCTGAGGTTTTTAGAGCTTTGTATGAGCTTCCAAACAGCTCAGTCGGAACCAGACCTATTGTAAGCCTCTTCCTCAAGTAATTTTTAAGGGCAATCCTCTTCCTCATCACTAAAGCGAGCTTTAGCCGCCATCCTGAAGTTATGAAGAGAAATGTGACAGCCTTCAAAGAGTGTTGAGATTCAGCCTTGTGTGGCATCTCTGAGATGGATGTGATGACTGCAAAGGCAGTTCCCAACACAGAATGAGCAGTATGTGTGAATAGTATAAATACCACAGTGAAGAACATCTAACAGCCCTCAGTAATGTGCGTAAGACCCTGATTTAGCCATCCATGCAAGAAGTCTCAGTTTCAACCACGAGAACTCCAGTTTCAACCATGCTTGTGAATTTAAGAATCTAAGAGCTATTTCTCCTCCAAAAAAGCCCCAAATAATATTTGTTAGCTTTGACTCAGATTGCAATATTTTGATGCTTTGTACCATTAAACTTTTGTTTCCAATTTTTCCTTCTGCTATAACCTAAAGCCCCAAACAGGGCAAAAGAGTTTTAGCTTCAAAGCACCCTATCTGAAAAGGGGTGAAATATAAACAGCTACGCCAAGCTTCTCAAAGGACACACAATATACAGGTCCACACTGGACTGTCAAAGAGCCAAAGATGGGGACAAAACTTGATACTAAAATGCAGTGTCTCAAATTCAGTTTTCCTAGTCAACCTTCAAGTTCCCTGAGGAACTCAGAGTCTCCTTCCTGCCTATTTATTCTACTAAAAAGAGTTATTTTACCTGTTGAAAACAGATGGAGCATTTTCATATCTTCTGCTCTCCCAGACAGATGGGAAGCCCAAAATGACTGTAGGGCCCTTGCACTACGTCAGCTCATGCACCCGTCTGCAGCTGTCTCCCTGGCACAAGTGTGCACAGCATCACACTCGTTCTGCGAGCAGGTTTCTCAGCGCAGCCAGAAGTTCAAGCCTGCGTCATCTCACCTGGCAGCTGGAAATACTTCTAAATCTGACCTGACAACAGAAGTCTTGGCAAGGAAAGGCAGCTCAGCAGCCCCACCTAGTCCTATGCACCAGCGATTACCCCCAGTGTCCAGCCAGCACCAGCTCCGCCGGGGCCTCTCTCCCATTTCACACTATGCATGCACAGCACAGACTGACTTTGCTCTTTCTTTATCACTTCTTCTTCCAAGTGCACCTTAGCAAAGCTGAAAGAATCAGGACAGCAGAGGAGATGACCTGTGCAATACCAGCACAGCTTTTGCAGCACGCTACACCAGCATGAGGAACGCAGCCCCACGTTCTCGTCAGAGAATTGGCAATACTAATTTGTGTTGTTCAGCCAAGCCAATTTCCAATACTTTTCCCACTGTTCCAAATTGCAAGGCACTTCTACAAGTTTGTGTCAGCCTTTATCACACTCTTACTGTCACTCTTCACGTATGTTGTAGATTAACCATTGAAAGCTGCAGCTGGTGAGACTGGGAGCAAGGGGGAAAGCAAGGGAAGACAAGAAATACTCTGCCCACAAGAGATTTTCCTAGAGCAGACAGCAAGGACTTCCTTTAAACCCCAAATCCCTCAATTTAAAGCAAGTGAATTGGGTTCCCTCAAAGATACTGTGGGTGCCTCACCTCAGAACACTGTTTGGCAACCTGCACTCCCACCACATGGTGCCAAAGTAAGTGCACTTTTTGTAAAGTTCACAGGTCATACACAGAGATTCAGAAAGCAGTACTTAACCCACAAAAGAAAAAGGAAAAAAAAACATCATTAATGTATTTCACATTTTAAAGAGTGCAGTTTATGTGTGCTGTCCCTTTTCAAGGTCCAGGGTTTATAAGAAGCATTATTTTACAGCCTAAGAAGTGACCCTAAGAATGAATTACCCGTGCAATAATGTGTGCATATACTGTTTTAAATAAACTAGTAAGGAATAACAGCAACGAATACAAAAACTAAACATTTATTATAGGAATTTTGTCCCACCTTTAGTAATAATTTTGCATCATAATAACCACCCTCAAAGAATAAACATCTTCCATTGCATTTTGAAACTGCAGATATAACAGCATTATAGCTGTTATATCTTATCATAATAATGATATAGCTATCATTATTATTATAGTTAAAATCTCAGTGGTTTAGGGCAAATAAAATATTAATATTAATCTCAACCAACCCAAGAACTACATATATTTGCAAGATCAAATGATCACACCGGTACCTAGCAGCTGTTGCATTAACATGCTTGCCCTATGGAAAGAGATGTTTTGTATCCCCAACCACATCAATTCGCTAGATGTCCTTTCCATCATGGCTAACTTTGATTCCACTTGACTGCAACAACTGTAGAGGAAAACAAAACCCCAGAAAATGACTCTCAGCTCTTCCAAAGTCCCTGGCAGCCCTTCTGGATTAGGCCAGCATTGGTTTAGGGGGACATGCCAAGCTCATATACAAGAGATTTGCCCCTCCTTTCCCTCTCACTAAACATGGTCTCCTCAGGGCCCAACTGGCAATACCTCCCCTAAGGCACTCAATACAAGACTACAAGCTTAAGATACTTTTCAACGTTCTTTAGCCAATTATAAAAATTCCTTTGCAGACTGCAGAGTGAGTGTGTGAAGCAGACAAACACAATGCACAGACTGTATCAGACAAGCAAACAGCTCCTTTCCATGACCAGTGAGAGGATAACCAGTTGCAGCCATACCTTAATGAAGTACAGATGAGGCTTGGGATGCGGTATTAAATATCAGGAACTCTAGCTAGAGGTGTGTTTTTCCAGCCTCTTCCACCTTAGCCAATCCCATTCATCCAGAACAGGAGTTACAATTACTTGCAGATCACTTTTCCCAACCTAACAACTGCCCTTTATAATCACAAGCAATAAGCTGTATTTCTGACTTCCTGTCACACTTCTAGCCAGTCCCACACGGCTCCATTTGTACTCAGAGACCCCTCTGAGCACCCACTCCCCACACCTACATCCCAGAACAGCACTAACTAAACCTTCTTCTCCAAACCGTGTTGATCCCTGTCTAGACAACACAGTGGAAGAGATGAATGCTAATATTCCTATCAAAAGTAATTTTGAGAAATTTGGGCAAAATTCACTCTTCAAGCACTACCATCTCCACCTATAGAGCATCCCCAAGGAAACTCAAAGCCAAACCTAACCACAAAAGATAGCAACAAATAAAATCTGGGAAAAGACAACACTCCGAAAAATACAAAGTTCGCTTTTGTTATCTGTGGCTGTAACTCAGCAGGGAACAAGCATGCTGGCAAACCAGAATAACTTTGGGTCAACAACTGAATGAATGACTGATGACTTTGCAACATACACACATATCCAGAGGGCACCGCCTGCTGGGTTTCAGAAGAGTTCCTCGCTTCTTGCTGATCTCACAGCGCTTAAGCCAAGGAATTTATACAAATAAAAAAATTCATTACTTCAAAGAACAATGATGGGGATGATGTTGCAAGAGCAGAGAGAAGCCCTTGGAACATAAACCCCTTGCCTCCATGCCACCCCCAGCAGCCTCAGCTGTTCCTGGTTAAGCAGCTGCAAGGTGCACGCAGTGACTGCACCAGGGTGAAAAGAGAGATACAGAACTAGACCAAAAAAACATGAAAAGAGGGAATGTGGGTGTTAGAGATCACAGATACAAAGTGTGCAAAGCAAATCATTTAGGGCAACACATGCTCCTTTGAGCTGTCATTGAAGAGCCAGCAGACAAAATTCATACTCACAAGTGTGCATGGACTAGGTATGAAATAAGGTCGGAGATGCAAAGAAATGTTCTATCTTCAATGTAACAACAAAGCAGGGAAAACAAGGGTGGAATACCTTTTGCAGACAACAATTCTACTCTCCCATCAAACTGAGAAGGCATAAGGCCTGTTTCCCACTTGCATTTGCTGCTAAACACTTGACATGTTGTCAGCTCTCTAAACAAGTGCTGCATTTCTCTCTTTAGAAAAACAGAATTAAACCAGATTTTGCTAAGGCAAGACAAGTACATTTCATTTTGTAAGTCAAGGCAAGAATACAGGAGACAGAATCTGCACTGCAATCCTCAGATGCATTTTACTTCCCAAGCTTCTCTCCAAGACTGAAGATGCACATGTAGATAGGTTTGGAGACAGAAGGGGCAACACCAAGGCACATGAGGCTGACCCAATGTCAGCTAAGTACGACCAGATGAAGTTATATGATTCTCTGAACAGCAGCTTTAGAGCCATTAAGTTCCTCTGGCTCCCCAGGAAAGTTATTGACAAGCTGCAAAGCTGTTTCTACAACATGTAACGTGCTATCAACAATGAAGAATGAACAGACTGCGAAGCAGAAAAGCATTATAGATTACAGAAGAGGAAATACATTATTAGGTCCCTGATCTGGACATAGTTCTTTGATTCCCAAGATGTCTGCACAGCGTGAAGCATTCCCACCGCCTCAGAGAACCAGGATACAACAGCCAAAGTACCATTTGTGGCCCCAGTACTGGGTCTCTGTGCACCCACCATTTCCACCATTAACAAAATGCTCCTTGTAGAAAAATGACTGAGGTGAAACCTCCACAGTTCCGTACTTTCAAGAGTTCTGAAGGAAAATGTGCCTAGAAATCATGAGTCTTATCTCATGGATACATCAGCCAGGCTGGAATACTGACCAGCCAGATGGATCTCATAAACGCCTGGGGCTGACATGAGGGCAGCAGAGCATTAGAGGCTGATCTGCTGCAACAGTAGGATGCAAGTTACGCATGCTCTGAAGAGCAATTCAGAGAAAAAATACTGCCAGCTCAGGTCCAGAAGTACATCACTTATATTCCTTCTCCTACCACAAAATCCTGTGAGTGTAGCAGAGCTGGCCACATGTCACAGAAGAGCTGGCACATTGCTCCACATTAGCAGCACACTACTCACTGCAGCAGGCAGAACAGGGCATTGGATGGTCACAGGTTTGGTCTGCTGCTGCCTTTCCTGATGTTTCTGCCAATACATGTCCACAAAAAAAGATTTTATAAATTCCTGCTACTAACCCCACCCCACCAGCAACGAGGCTGGGGGTGCACACAAAGTCAGAGGGGACACAGCCAGGCCAGCTGACCCCAAGAGACATTCCATCCCATATGGCATTGTGCTCGGCATATAAAGCTGGGGGAAGAAGGAAGGAAGGGCAGGATGCTTGGAGTGATGGCCTCTGTCTGCCCAAGTCACCATTACACTTGATACAGCCCTGCTTTCCTGGGAATGGATGAACACCTGCCTGCCCATGACAAGCGGTGAAGGAATTCCTCGGTTTGCTTTCCTTGAACACATGGCTTTTGTTTTTTCCTACTAAACTCTATCTCAACCCAGAAGTCTTCTCACTTTATCTCCCCCATTCCACCAGGTGGGATTGAGTGAGCAGCTCTGTGGGGCTGAGTTGCCAGTTCGAGTTAAACCACAACAGGCACATTTAGTTGCAGTAAAGTTTATGGAGGCTTTTTTTCCTTTTGGTTAGTTTTGTTTCAAATATTACCAGCTTTACCCATCTCCATCTCTCTGCCCCTTGGTTCCTCTCTCAGGGCACAAGGCAGACGGCCTATACAGTTGAGGACAATCCACACTGCCACTACTGAGGCTTCAAGGCCATCACATTTTGCCTCTGAAGAAATAAATAAAGCCTAAAAACCTAAAACTCCCAAACCAGCATCACCCATCCATCATCCTTTCTCACCCATATTAGTGCCATGTGCTGCAGTTCTGATGCTGAGAAGTACTACTCAGCAGAACATTTTTCCTGTGAAAAATGATCAGACAGCTATTTGAGTTATGAAAATGTGCCTTGTTTTGAAATATCTGAAACAACCTAGTTTTAATATACAGAAAAGTGAGCTGCCAAAGGCTAACTGCATAAAGCTGTGACTGAACAATAAATCTGTCAACAAAAATACCTTTAAGCAATAAAAATGTGTGCTGTGGCTCAACTGCAACCTTCTCTAGTCTGGTCTGCACCCGAAGAAGACAGAAGTTTTCAGACATGTTGTTGTCTCATGGGAACTGGAGATCACATGCAAGGCATTTCACACCATGTGTTTCAAATCAACCAGCTTTCAACAAGACCCTCAAAGGAACCATCCCAGTGGGCTCCCACGTGAACTCTGCAGCCCTTGAACTAACACAGAGCAAAGTTCATCAAGAAGGGTAAAAGGCCAACTCCCGATTTTGGTTTCTCTAAGTGCCTGCAGAAGCAGGTACTTTCCAGTACAGGTGCTTCATGCCTGCTGATGGATGCCATTAGAAGCTAGAACCAGCACCTTCCCACACATATAGGAATAAACTGTGCCTGAGGTACTACTAAATTCAAAACTGACAAGTGTGGAGCTAACAGAGACTTAACAAGCAGCGACTTCAGCCTGAAGGTACAAATAACCAAGTGTTACTTCTGGAGCAAGTGCCAGTGTGTTAAAGTCTGGTCACCCACTCACCTCCTGCCCTGCAGAATTTTACCACAGTCAGCAAATTCCTGGCAATCCAGATCAATTCAGGTTTCACTGAAATGCTATCTTCCACTCCAGATATTTCTGAGAAATCATTATGCTCCTCTATAGGTTCATGTAGCTGAAATACTAATTTTAGGCCAATGGAATCACAGGACATATCTCCATCCAGAACACAAGGTTCTCCAACTTTGCTCAGGAATTTTAGCCTGTGCATGGTTTTCAGTGGGGCTACACACAGCAGAAATGGCACATCATGTTACAAACGCATCAGGCAATACCGTGGGAGCTCAGAAACTCAGGAAAAGTTCAGAGAGCCTGGAGACGGCCAAAGCACGATCCCAGTGCAATGACTGAAAGGGAACGTCTGCTCAGCCCCAAAACAACTGGAAGAGAGGAAAACATTTTTGGTTATTTCTCCTTTCTTCGAGGAAGTAAGATCTTTGTGCATATCCTGAAATATGAAGAATAAATACAAATTTAAAAAAAAAATTCCAAAGATGTGTGCCTCCACCTCCAGTTACCCTCACAAGAAAAACAACTTGAAGGCTCCTAGATCATAGGAGGTTTCCTCTATTTAAGCAAACAACTCGGGTTAAAAAGCAAAGATAGTTTCATACGCAAGATCTCCCAGGTGAGATGCAGCAAAAAGACACTCCAGCTTATCAATGCAATAGAACACTGAGGAAGTTTTCACCATACATATGTTAGCACGAAGAAGAGATTCTTCCTAAGTCTCCAGCCAGGAATACATTTATAGCAATACCAAATAAAGTTTGTTGGCAAATGCCTCCCTGCTTTGTGATTTTGACAGCTTGAAAGGTGTGGAAATCACAGGGCAGGGTGGGTGGGAAAGCTTAGCCAAATCTATTTTTTTCCAAACAAAGAAAGAATCAAATGCAGTAGCAGCTCTCCTCATCCTTGCTGGTCTTCCCTGTGGCAAGTTCTTCATAGCCAGCAAGTCTTCAAGTCGTGCATCAACCTGAATTTAAACCTCTCCGTTATCAGAACCTAGAGGAAAAACATCTTTCCCTCTCCTTACTCCCACGGATGTCCACGGCTGCCAAGGCAGCATCTGCAGAAGTGCTTCAGCCCAGCTCTTGGGTCTCATCTCCTACACAGCAACAGGGCAGCAGCTGTGCTCTCTTACCTTGTTCTAGGTTCCCTCTTTTCCATTTCAGAGGAACTCATTACAGTTTTGAGTCTTGATACTCAAAAACTGATTAATAAATCAATGTAAAATAAGCTTGGTTTGAGCTCCTCAAAGCTCTTCCAGTACCAAAGAGCCCCTCATTCATGGAAGAGGGACTGCACAGGCAGCAGCAGGTTCTTCTGAACCTTTCCGAGCTCAGTATAGAAGGTCTGTCTGTGTGCTGCTGATGTGGCTAACAAGAACTCCAAAACTATTCCAGGGGGTCATCTGAATGTCATGGGCACCTACAGAAAGTCAGCAGAGCAACTCACCAAGAGAGATTACAACTACCACAAAGATCAGTGTAACTTGTACCAAAGAGACAAATGTGACAAGTGTTCTGTATTTAACTGGACAGATGTGGTCACAAATACAGATATTTTCTGAAGCTGTCTCAGATGCCTCTGTGTTTCTCTCAGTCTTCGATTTTTGCTCAGCAGTACAGCAACAAAGGCAGAAAAAACCCCAAAGTTGAAACCTCTCTCTCAAATTGTAACACCTGAACTTGTAACAAAACCAAGAGGTTATTCTTACTCCAAGAGGTTATTCTTACTCCTCCAGAAGCTGTGACCTAAAAGAAGCAGGAAGACTGAACCTATTAGAAACTTCCGGCTACTGATTTTGTGCCAAAGATGCTCTGATCCCATAATGAGGGGAATAGTGAACTAGAAAAGCCAAACTACCAACAAGATCAATCCACCCTGGTTCAAAGAGGAGCTTACCATACACTAATTATCTGGGTCAAGAGTGTGCCTGGGAGAGGTTGTCCAAGCTCGGACAACAAAAATAAGGGAAAGGACAAGCATGTGAAAACCACACTACAAGCGGTAACTCTTACAGCTTGCTTCTGACTGGTGTTCTGAAGACCTCAGCTCCAGTGTACTCCAGTACAAACCTGTCCAGTATCACCAGATGAGCAGAACAGCATTACAGGTCAGGAACCAACAGGTGGAACAGAGTGTGACTGAATGAAATCAGATACAAAACAAAAGATGTGCCAAGAATTAAATAATTCACACTTGAATTAACATGCCCTCCTGCCTATCAAACCACACCTTTTGTTTAAAATTGTTTGCTGCTAGACACTCTGCAAGACTGGAATGAGAAATGGCTGTAAATGCAGAAGAGTGAGAACCCAGGCAGTCAGCACTGAGGTACAACACTTCTTCAGCCCCATCCTTTAAACAAAGTTTAGGACCCTCAGATCTAGACACCAGACTAACAAGTCCAACTTGAAGGCTGAAGAGTCCCATCAGCTGGTTGTAGGGACCTCAAACCCATAAACCTGCCCCTGCGCTCCCAGCTGCTCTCGCTCCTGTTCAACTGCAAGGAAGCAGAGGGGTTAAATCCCACCAGAAAACTGTATCAGAACACAAGGTGAAGTGGCACCAATGCTGCTTTCCTCAAAGGCTGCACTTTGTAGTAAACCAAGAACTGCCCTATAAGCAGCAGAGTCATCCCTACAGAATGACGGGAATATCAGAGTGACACAATGCATGTCTGGCATCACAACTGTCAACTGCTGAGAAGTGTGTTTGCTTCTTAAAATCGTCCAGAAATCTGAAAGTTTCCAAAAGAGAACAGAGAAAACTCCAGAGATATTTTTTAAGTGACAGCAATGGGTCAGAGGACCAGAAGTCTTCTCTTCAGGTTTCCTCTCTACTTTGGACAGTTTAGAATCAGCATCTTCTCGGGACGTGATGGAAAAGGGCACTTTCACTTCAATTGCCTGGAATTATATCATGAGGTAAATCTGCCCGAGCAGACAACACAGCAGAAAAACTGTACTGCAGTGAGGATGATGTGTTGAGTTTTTGGGGTTAGTTTTGGGTTTGTTTGTTTGCCTTTTTTTTCTGACAGTCATCTGAAGAGGATCTTGCTTAGCAAACCCTCTAGCATCTATAGGCCAAGACAAAAAACTCTCTACCTATGCAGATGCATATTAGCATCTACAAAAATCAAACAATCTCAAACAAACCATTTAAACTGCATGCCTATCATTTCAGTCTTTGCTTTTTAAAGCACTTCCCTCCAGCAGTAACATTCCTGGAGATGAGAGATAAATACTGAAATAAATTTGTCCACATATTTTATTTACAAATTCTCTCCTTCATCCAGACATCTTTTATGAAGATGAATCTCTGTATGAAATCCTGTGTTAGAGCTCTATGTTCACTGGATGGCATTCACTGTATCTTGCTCAGAAGCAACTGTAAATGTGAACGCCTGAGTCAGCTGTGTATCACAATTTTGGAGCATGTATTTTAACTCCAGAAGGGGCCTCTGCAGGTGTTACCTTACTGATTTACTGCAAACAAATTTGTCCCAAGACATGCAATAACTTAAGAGCTCATTCAGCAGAGGGGTTTGTTTTCAGTCAGCTCCCAGGGGACAGGTTGCCCACTCCATAGTTTGCATGACATCTGTTTCCACTTTCAGAGGGGTCAAAGACCAAGTGCCGAACATACCACCCAGAAAGAACTGCATACTAATATTGCCAAAACCTGCAGAAAAAAACAGGCAACCAAAATCCCCCAACTCACCAGCATTTTCTGTTTATATTTTATTTTTAGACTCCTTCATTCCTTAAGAGGATGGATCATCAGCACTGGAAATCCACTTCTGCTACAGCTGTTAATTCACTGAATATATTTCATTGCATCAACATATATCCAGCTTCTATGCTTTACAAGATTTTCAAAGCCTAGAAATCCTTGCTCCCTTTACAACGGACAGAAAAGCAACAAACAGGAATCTATGAATACATGGGATTCAGTCAAAAGCTAATTGCTAAACAGCAAACAAACACAACTTCCTGCTTTTGCTTACCAAGTCAGCTGGTAACAAAAGCCATCTGCATTAGAACTCAGCCCAGGCTACACGCTTCTCAAACTCAAGCAAGTGCCCTGAAGAACATTATCAGCTGTTTCCACATCAGCATAGCTGTCTTGGGAAGTAATTCTTCAAACACACAAAGCCCGTGTTTAACTTTATATGTGAGAATAAGTCTAACAGAACTTGTGG
The DNA here is from genome assembly GCA_013397755.1 of Cnemophilus loriae. Classification (NCBI taxonomy): domain Eukaryota; kingdom Metazoa; phylum Chordata; class Aves; order Passeriformes; family Corvidae; genus Cnemophilus; species Cnemophilus loriae. Next base: position 57,915 of record VZTF01009438.1, read on the forward strand.
AACCTGGGACCTGCATAAAATTGAGTTGTGTAGCCACCAGCAGGCTCGTGACATTGCATTCCCTTGCTGGCTTCACCACCCAAAACGCATCCATTGGAGTCAGGGATACCCCAGACATCGTCAGTGATGCATTTCAGCCACAGCACGTGCCTACTCCAGCCACCTCAGAGATGGTCATTACAGCCAGAACACACAGGTCCTGCCACTTCCACAATGCAAATACAAACTGCTGGCAATCCCTCAAAAAAACATCATAGATGAAGATATAACTTAAGTCTTAGCAATGCATGCTTGCAGCCCAGAAAGCCTGGGCTGCATCAAGAGCAGCGTGGCGAGTAGGTCAAGGGAGGGAATTCTGCCTCTCGACTCTGGTGAGGCTCCACCTGGAGTGCTGTGTCCAGCACCTCTCCTATGAAGAAAGAGAGAGTTGGAGTTGTTCAGTCTGGAGAAGATTCTGGGGAGACCTCATTGTGGTCTTTCAGTACTTAAAGGGGGCATATAAAAAAGAGGGAGACTGACATTTTACAGGAGAAGACTGTGACAGGACAAGGAGAGATTTAGATTAGATGCTAGGAATAAGTTCTTCTCTGTGAGGGTGGTGAGGCACTGGCACAGGTTACTCAGAGAAGTTGTAGATATCCCCTCCCTGAAAGGGTTCAAGGCCAGGTTGGAAGGAGCCCTGAGCAACCTGATCATCTCTGCCCATGGCAGGGGGGTTTGGAGCTAGATAATATTTAAGGTCCCTTCCAAGCCTAATCCTTTTATGATGGGAATAAATGCTCTTTGCTTGCACATGGAGAATTGCAAGATATCACTGGGCATTTCTCACCTGTCAGAATTCCCCATCCTTAACCCCCTTAATAAGCCAATCTCTGTTTACCTTATGGGAAAAAAAAAAAAATCAGAAAGCTTTTTTCCCCCCCACCATGTTCTCCTTTTTAAATTAGATACAGGACTTTAAATCTAGATGCTACTGCCAGCAAGACAACACACGGATGATGTAAAGTTCCATCAAAAGGATTGATGGTATGGAGGAGTTTTGCTGACACAAAAACACCAGCCCAACCTTTGTAATATGAGTTAGTCCATAGCACAACAGGGCATCAGTTCAAAAGAGCAGAGCAGAGACAAGGCAGATCAACCCTCTCTTATCTCACAGGGTGGGAAAAGGGGTGTGAAAAGACTGAGTCATTTGTGTATAGCTATAGGAGGAACTGGTCAGAGCTGGAAGTGAAAATGAAAATCAAGTCTCTTGAAATCCAGCTTAGTACACAGCTACAAGACAGTCAGCTTTTCCTACGAAAGCATATACATAGTAAGTGTGTCATTAGGAGCATCTCAGGAACATCCAGAAATACCTGCTGTGGGATTTGTCTTTTCAGATGGAGAGAGGCGAGAGAAGTGTTCCTATAACACAAGTTACAAACAAATCAAATTCCTATATCAATACTGATATTCGGGCAACGATGTACATTGAGAAATGTGGAAGCAAAGAGGTAACACAACTGCATGAAGCAGCCTCCTCTCCAGTTAATGGCTGCTTAATTTTAGACAAACCTCAAATATTTCCTTTCAACCAGTTTGCATTCAGACCACTTCTACCTTTATTTCCTGTTCTTCAGTTTATTCCAGAGATTAATCTTGTCCTCACTCATCTGCACATGCTCAGTTCCTGCTGACTTCTACAGAGTTTCTCTCTTCTAATTGACTTGTTTTACAGCAGTTTCAAATCTATCCAGAGAGACCAAAAGCAAAAATAATGATTTTGAGCGTAGAAACTTACCATGCAAACACTTGTAACTGTTTTCTTGCTGTCAGGAATTATTGAGCCTTTAGGGAAAGCAAAAGCCAATAAAAGCCTGGATACAGTAGGACTACAGCTGAAAGCATAGGAAAAAAAAAATGTGTAAAATGTTATTGTATGCAACCAGAAAGACATTTCTGTGAGACTGTCAAAGCATTTTCACAAAGAGGTGGAAGAGTGGAAAGGTTTATCCTGCTTTTTATACAGGGAAGCCAAACAAAAAAAAAGATAGAGAAGAAGACTCAGCAAAAGAACATGCTTAATCCTATTAAAATTAATGAGATTTAATCCTGGTCTCCACACACTAGTTGTAGTAGGAGTTTAACTTAAGTGGATTTAAAACCAGATTTAGTTAAAGTGCTGCAAAGTCTCCCCAAGCCAAACAAATATAAATCCAACACAAACATACACGTACAATTCAACACAAATTTTATCAGCCACTCTCCTTCACCCCTTCTTTTTTTTTTTTAAACAAATCTGAAACCAGGACACCGGGACACATGAGAAACATATGCTGACACGTTTTGCTGGACTATTGCATAAGCAGTTCTCCAGGCTTGGCACCAAGTCAGAGTCAGGTGGAGCCAGGGAAGGCAATCCCAATGCCCTCCTGGACTGTCACTGTTAGCAGAAGCAATGAAGGGGACTCGCTGAACGTCTCAATAAGTTAATAGAAAGGCTCCTGTACACAGACCACCTCTCCTTCCCTCTCTGCATACTTAGGGAACAACAGAGGTAGCTATGGGGGCTTGGACACCCCAGAGCCACATCTGCAGAACACAATTTAGTTGTCCTTCAGGGAACACAGCCCAACCGAGACTCCCCAAGCAAAGGTTCCAGGAGCTGTGGGGATGCACAGAGATAATCCAGGCACACCACTGCAACCCACACTGCCAGCACAGGCTGAACTTCCAGCTCAAATGGAGGGCCAGCTGGTTCCTCAAGCAGGTGCAAGACGTGCAAATGGACCGTGGGTCCTGCCACCTTGGGGGACAGTCCAGCTGGCTGCAAATAAACAAGTACCCATACCCCTGGCTCTCTGCCTCTGCTCCTTCATAGCACATTGCCCTGCAAGAAAACAACCAACCAAACAAGCACCCAGTGTGCTTTCCAAATGGTTGACAAGTCATCATGTGAAACAGGAGGAAAGGACATGATGAAGAACCCAGACCCACACACTGTCATTCCAGAGACCTCACATTCTGCAAAGGGTGTTTAAAGACCAACCTTCCCATCACAGCAATGCCACCAGTGGGGACAGGGTTTCAGTCCTATCCTGTCTGACAGCACTGCACCACCTTGGTGCCAGTGCAGCAGCATACCCACCTCTCAGCACTAAAACCCACGATCTGAGCCTTGAGGAGGCCATGCCCAGAACAGCAAAGAAAAATAAAGCCGGCAATGGAAATGGAAGACTGTCAGACATTTTGGCACCTATGGTGATGGACATTCAAAACTGGCCTGAGGAAACCTCATTCCAGTGAAATCACAAGAACAGCATAGCAGAGCCCTCAGCTAAATGCAGGGTTTTCACCTACAGAACCCAAGCAATAAGCAAGCCAGACAGCAAAACAGCCAGCAGCCAAGTGCTACTCTACACACCAGCAAGACAACCATGTGGTTCCACTGAGCATTAAAACTCACTTCTGCAGTTCTTGCCACTTGCTTTCATCGGATAAGTTGTTCCCAGGAACATGCAGAAATGTCCACGCAGACATTCCTTCAAGAAGGGAGTCTCCATACCATGGCAGAGATGAGTTGTCCTTTCCTGAATGAATTGCTGCACCACAAGCACCGTGGGCACCTTACCTGCACGGGGACTCTCTTGGATTGCCAGCAGTCAAAAGCTGGAGGAGCTGTGAACCCAAAATGCACAGCCAGGTCCTGCCTGCACTAATTTTCAGCATTGTCACTGTCCCTGCAGTGCCAGAAGCATCCTTAGACCCCAGCTGCCAATTCATAACTCCTTCACTAACTCCCCTCCGTCTAAGCTGCGGGAAGGGAACCAAAAGTGACTGGAGGACATCAAATGTTTGCTACCATCAAGCAAGAAAGGGTTCAATCGCAGTTTATTTCACAGGACTTCTTGGCTTCGCTATCAAAGTCAACAGCCCTCTGGGAGCCCTTTCCACACCCAGACAGGCTGGCTATCACTGACGGGTGGGGTATGACAAAGGATTACACCTGCAGAACAGGCTGGAAGCTGGGAAGGGGAACCAACCTTGCTGAGCCAGAGCACAGTGTCAGATGGCATCCAGCAACAGCACACACAGCAGGGATATTGCCCTCCCAGTCCTTTTAAGGGCAGGAAGAAAAAAAAGTCATAAAGATCATCTTGTCTGGCTGCTGGTTCAGCACAACCCGTGGAGTTTCATCCAACAATTACTGCGTTGGACAGGGGTGGAAAGGGTATCTCATTTACCTCACAAATGAACTTTGAACCAGCTGTGTACATAGGTACAGACACCTCCTTCAGAAAAGCATCCCGTCCCAATTGAAACACTTAAAAGGACAAATGGCCAGCTGGTGTGGGTCGTCATTGCTCTGCAAGGGAGTTGTAGCAATGCACAGCAGCTGAGGAACTACCTGCAAGTCCTGGTGAATTGACTGCTTTTTCCTCCAGCTTTCCCACACACAAACATTGCCATTCCTTACCATCCCCGCAACACTTTCCCTTGAAAATTTAGCCAGTAACATACAAGTGAGAAGTGTGCTAGTATGTTTCCTGAAATCCAGAGTATGCATCCAGACATTTCAAATACATCACCAGGTCTTCAGGATTGAAGTATTTCATCACCAAAGCTGGAAATTTTGCTTGCTAATTACTCCCATAGCCTTCAAAAAGCCTGTGCCAGGAGACTTCCCTTAGAAGGCACAGGCTTCAGGTTGTATGGATGTGCCAGTAAGAATTCCAACAACAGATAACCAGACGCAAAGTCTGTTTTCTGGCAGGTGGGTTTATAAATCCAGCAGGGAATTCGCAATTAAAAACAAAAAATAAAGATGCCCTCACCAACACGTTAAGAGGCATGCAGCCTGGAATTTCTCCCAAAAAGGTACTAAAACAATACATGTGTGTATACATGCATTATGTATACATAAAAGCCAGAACCAATCAGCAAACACACGCAACACATGCACAAATCTACTACAGACAAGAAAGCTAACAAAAATTGATGGATTCCTTCTAAACTATCCATTGCCACATAATGGACTGCATTGACATACACAGTAGTGGTTGATTATGGTAGACAGATTAGATTAATACAAAAATACATGCACTTCTGAGACAGAAAAATTGCATCAACCTGCATCCTATAGCCTAGTTTTCAAAGCTACTGTTCAGTCACAAAACCTCTGAGGACTAAAGGGCACCAAATGTTCGCTATCAGCAAGTTTACATTGCTCATCACAACTGCATTGCAATCTATCTTAAGATTTCTTGGGTTTGTCCCTCCAGTAAGCAGTCAGAGAACTCACTTTATCAGGAAACAGCGGTGGTGTTGCATGACCAAGTCCGGCAGGGATTCAGTCAGCTCACAAGTAGGACATCGAGGCACATTACTTGACACGGTCCTGTGACAGGAGTTTTCTTTGCCAATCCTAAAAAACAAAGTTTGGGAGACAGAGCGGAAAGTTAAAGGATTTGCTGAATCCATCAGAAGAAGATTCACTGCAATAGGATATCCCCACAGAATGCCGTATTTGAGAGCTTGGTCTAAGAACAGTGTTTATTCTTCCTGCCATTTCCTAGACTCCAGCTGACACCTTGCTAACATTGCCCAGGGTACAGTTAAACCTTCTGAAAACCTTTACTTAAAGGAGGATAAACTGACAAAGATTTCAGTGCGATACCACAGGATTCCACTTACCAGCGTAACCTCAATTGCATACACTCAACATTATTTACTCGGACACACGATATATTTACATATCACTGATGCCGTGCCTGAGGGTGGCGACTCCTACAGACACCGGATCTTTGAGGTGGCCCGTAGGGCCTAAAAATGTTTCACTCCGGCTGTGAGTTACTTGCTGAGTCAATCAGCTCTTCCCC
>VZTF01009438.1:64113-127833 GCA_013397755.1 Cnemophilus loriae
GGCGGTCGGCCCGGAAAGGCCCCGGGAAGGCCCCGGGAAGGGCCCGGGAAGGCCCCGGGAAGGCCCTGGGAAGGCGCCGGGGGCAGGGGGCGCCGCCCGCGGAAGTGACGAGGGACCGCGGCCCCCGGGAGCCGGGGGGTGGTGGGTGTGAATTACCCACGGCTTAAGATTGGTGGGGTGTTTTTGGAGTTGTGTCTCGGGCACAGCAGCGAGAAGCTGTGCTCACACGAGCCTCTTTTCCTTCTCCTCCTGGGTTTTCCGCACCGTGATCTCCGGCGTCACCGGCTGCGGGTGGTGGCACAGCAGCAGGAGCGGCTTTGGCAAAGCTCCCGTTGATGCCAACCCGTTTTGCGCGTGTTCCCAACGCGGCTCTGAGCAGCCTGGTCTAGAGGGAGGTGTCCCTGCCCGGGGCAGCGGGGCTGGAACGGGGTGAGCTTTAAAGCCCCTTCCAACCCAAACCATTCTATGGTTCTTTATCACCACCCAGCAGGAAAAAAGAAAAAGATACGTGTACTGTCTAACAGCGTCTTGCTGTCCCGGAGTATGAAAAACACACGTTCCACCATAATCCGGACACAACTGTTCTCATACAACCCCTACACTGTGCGAGTCTCTGCCTTACTGGACATGCCAGTCCACTGCCCACAGCATTGCTTAAACAGAGAATGCTGCTGAAATAAATACTAAATCGAAGACCAGAAATCAGCTCTTTGATGATGGTTTTGCTGTTTTTAGTGTTGCTGTCTACGGCAAAAGTTTGCACATTAGCAGCCCCCTGCTGCTTGGGGTAAACCCTACTGACAACGGAGTTTTGAACTTTTACATACCATGTACTGCTCTTGTATGTGCAGACAGATACACGATAGAAATATCTGAGCTGCACTCTGAAGCGTGGAGCTGGCTCCATGAAATGGCATCAGGTGCAGGACTTCCAAGAAACCATGGGTGCCCATTTCTGAGCAAGCGCACTGTCTCCTGCATTCAACTCCTCTGGGTTATTTCCAGATTGCCCAAAGAAGAGAGACATTAGACACTGGAAGAAGTTCTTTACTGTGGGGATGGTGAGGCACTGGATCAGTTCTCCCAGAGAAGCTGTGGATGCCCCATCCCTGGAAGTGTTCGAGACCAGGCTGGATGGAGCCCAGAGCAACCTGGTTTAGTGGAAGATGTCCTTGTCCATGGCAGGGGGGTTGGAACTCAATGATCTTTAAGATCCCTTCCAACTGAAACCATTCTGTGATGCTATGAAAAAAGTCATCAAAAAAGAAGGTGCAGAAACCAGCCTTGTGCACACGCAGACACAGTCCAGACTATGAGGTGCTTCATCTAGTAACTGTACCATTGAACAGGTGAGGAAGGAATCCCTGTTCCCTCAAATCATGTATGGACTTGTCTGCTACTGCTAATCTGGCCGTAGATTAAAGTGATGACAAAATCATTCACACATCCCAGTGTAATTTTAGAACACAAAAATTTGCTTTTCAAAATGAGCAGTGAGGAGGTGGAGGCGGAGGAGCTGAAACCCTGGTCCATCAGTTAATTAAAAATAGACAAAATTCAAAGCTGGCCAGCACTCTACATTAAGTATTCTTTTTAAAGCATGTCTGTCTGTATACATTGTATAGATATATCATTCCATCATTCATGTAGGATACCAGCGTTTACTGAAATATTCCCTCCCCTCCTTTCCAGAAGAGGAGGAAGGGAGAAGGAAGCTCTGCAATGTTAGAGAATTAGAAGAGACAGTTGAAGAGGGGAGGGGAACCGTCTGCTGTAGAACAGATTATCTGGCAGGACCAAGCACCATGGCAGAGGAAATACTGTGAAGCTGTGGAGCAAAGCACAAGGGCATGTGGCCCTTAGGGTTGGTGTAGTGGAAAATAAGCACATTTCTGAGAAAAACAATCCCAGGAGAAAAAAAAATGCTCATAGAGAGGTCCAGATGTGCAATAGGAAAGTACAGGCACTGAGAAAAAGCTATGGTCGTGCAGTCAAAGAGAATGGGATGTCATGAATGTGCCCTCACTCGCCTGTCTCCCTATGATGCATGGAGAAAGTCAGTGGGGCTGTTTCATTTGAGACACCCAGAGGACAATCTTGAAGTGTTTAGAGATCTTTGCAGCTTTACATGTCTTGTGTGAAAAGCCAGGGTGCTAAGACATGCTTGCAATAGCAGGTTTGCATAGAATATAAATGAGCTTTCAGTTGGTTTGCATTTATTCCAGATTGTCAGGAGAGTAGAGATTATGGTATATAACAAAATGCTATCAAATGGTTTTGGGCTGGAGGTGCGGGAAAGGAGATTTTAGGATTTATTTTAAACACAAATGGCTTCAGAATAGTCAAGCTGTGTCCCAGACATTAACCCATTCAGGGACTTTGCACTGGCTGAGCTGGAGACCAAAAGGCAGATCTGTGTTTAAGAAATAACACATTTCTGTTTTAAGAACAGATGGTGATTTGAATGAGGAATATTTGCTCTTCTGGACTATTCAAATAAATGTAGCCAGTTAATGCAAATTAAAGAATAGTCATACATCTCCTATTATGTCTAAGAAAATGTGGAACTACATTAAAACATTAAAACACATAAAAGGTTGAAACTCCCTGCCCTGCATTGTAATGGCCCATTTTGTCCAGTGCCAAGGGAGGTTCCCAGCCTGCTTGGGAAAGCTGTCCCCCCAGGGAAGCATCATCTTTCCAGCTCTGTGTGTGGTACACACAAGCTGCTATAACAGAGTTTTAACTTGGTGTAGGCCAGATTCACCTCTGGTGTAAACTCCAGTCTTAATTAAGCCAAGAACCTACTTAGCCTGCTATTATTTTTTCTGATAACAATCTTCTCATGGAGGACATGCCTGTGCCAACTCTCAGGCTGCGATTAGGGAAGAATCTGGCTAGAACTGTTGACAATATGTTTGCACAGTACTAAATACCATTTAATATGATCTATAAATATTTACACTTGGAGGAAGAGATTTGCTCTTCGCATAGTTTGCATGCTGGCATCTGCTAGACTGAATAAATTACTAATGAAAATCACATTTTAGAAAAAAAATTCCATGATGATTCTTTGGAGCTTTTATTTTTAAAGACAGTGGTGTGATAAGGAAATACATTCCTTGGGAATTACATTCTCTGCAAAATACCAATGCTGGAATAGGCACTATTGCTCTGTGCAACTGAGGCAGTACAGACTGCAGGAGCGCTGGTTTTCCTAGGCTGACACGAGAGACATTTTAGTTGGGGAAAGAGAGTCCTTGCTCTCCAGCAGCCAAGTGTACAATGGCTTGCTTTGGTATGACAGTCTTGAAGGGACTTGGATTTCCTTCTGATCCTGCATCTTTCCCAGCCCTGAGTTCAGTCTCACCAAATCATGAGTCTGGCCAGCTCTTGTAATTTTCGAGCCTTTTCAGAGCATTCTAGCTTCCCCAAGCAAGATACTGCATACAAATCTTGACTATCGTGTTAAATTGGCTTTGGTGTATGTGAGAAAACATATGGAAATGTGAAACAAGTGCCCTTAAAAGTGATAATGTGGATAAACGTATCTAAATTTCACTGAGATTAACTCCTCATATTTGAGCAGAGGGGCTCCCATCCACTGATAGTAATCACTTAAAAGTCGAATTTTATAATTAAATCCCAAATGCTCTTTTTAAACTTACTTTAAAGCCAAGATTCTCATGTAATTTAATTTTAACAATATACACCAAATTAAAGAATTGGTCACAAGGAGAGACCATCAAATTGACTGGATTTTTAATTACTGTAAAGCACTAAATGCATGCAAACAGCTATGAATTATCTTCTCTGTGCATCTGCAGAACATTACAACCATGGATATAACATTACTCGGGACCCATCAGGATGCTCCTGTTTACGTTCGAATTCCTAGAGCTGTGCCACTGGCATCATGTTACTGCAGCTTTGCCATGAAAAATGCGTATCACACTCTGCCAGAAATCCTTCCTCTCGGAAGCCATGGGAATCTCTGAAGCACGAGTTAAATATACATTACCTCCTCACAGAAGCAGCCTGAAAGATATTTCTAGCAGTGCCTTGTCAGATGTGTGTTGTACCTGACGTCATGCAGCAATGTGTTGCAACGTCCTGCACTCCGCTATCTTTACTTAGATGTCTTTCTATCTCTTCTATCTTTTAACTAAGTCTGGCTGGAAATGAGAACCTGGGACCAAAGAGAGCCACAAACTGCACAAGAGGTAGGGCAGGAAGGGAGTATCAGAAAATTGTTAAAATTGCTTTGGGGTCATGGCACAAGGCAGAAAGCAGCTCTTGAGAAGTTTCTAACCACAGCCCCACCGTTTTGCCCTGCCAGCACACTGCAACCAGGAAAATCTCTTAGCCAAGCACAAATGCATGCTTTATCCGTGGAAGACGTTGAGAAGTCTGGATGGGAATGCTGTTGTACCTCACATCTGGGCTGCAGTTGGCAGCTGTACTCCATTTATGTGGCCTGGTACACACTTCAGCAGGCAATGCTGCCATCCTATACCTATACATCCTGTAGGCTTATATAATAAATCAGAACTGGAGCTTGCCAGATGAATTCATTTCCGTTCCCAAGTGTCCAAATCCGAGCTTGTTGGCTGTCCTAGCATTTGGATTTCTCATGATGCAGAGACTCCAGCATCACCACAAGGGGGAGGATGTGGTGTTTCTGCTTCTGGTTTGTAATGTTCATGTTGAGAGAGATGTGGTACTCGTTCAATGCTTGTTGTACAGACACACACAAGAGCTGGTCCTCACATGCAAAACACCATTCTGAAGGAGAGCAGACAGGCTTTACTTCACTAATGGAGGTGGAAAACCCTTACAGTAAGTTAATTGATGAGTTTTTCCTAAGGAAAAGTGAAACATGCTGTGAGTGGTCGGTACAACCTGCCTTGTCCACACGAAGATTTTATGCATGCCCCTCCTGGCATAGGTGTGACTGTACAGAGTAGAAGGGCTGGGAGGACAGATCAGAATAGCCCCTCCAGGGATATAGCTAAATTCTCACGAGAGCTGCTGTTGACCTGGTTTCTGCTCCGCTGTTTAGCTCATCCATAAGGATTTCTGACTCATGCTAGAATGCTTTGCACTGGCTGCTTCCCTTTTTGCAGAACTGCACAAGCTGGTGCAAAGAATGTATTTGGGAACAAGAGGTAACTCCTTCAGAAAGTAATGCTGGAAAGGCAACATAAGCAAGAATCCATACAGTGGGCAAAGTGGGGGTTTGGGTGGGGTGGCAGAGAACAGGGAATCACCATTCTGAAAAGAAAAAAAAAAATAATGACAGTAGTTACCAAATCCCATCTTTGCCTAGAGCTATGCCAGGAGGATTTTAACTTGAGGGATTAGGAGTGCATAAAAATAATAACCTGGAACTTGAGCCTATATCCTTTATGCTGAAAGCAGGGGTTTTCTTGCTTGAAAAGATCATCAATAAATAAGGAGTCAAGCTCAAATGCTACTTTTCCAATCGAATAGATGGCAGACTTCACCACACCTGATTTTGAGTGCAACGTGTTCAAGTCAAACACAGGACTTCCTGCTTCAGTCCTCCTCCTCCCTTCCTCCTCATACCACAAACCAGGATCTTGATCCGATGCCAAGAACATCTGAAGATTATGTACAGGTGAAACCAGAACTGGCTGAATGCTCTGCAAATGTTGCTGTTGGTGTTTTTTTGCTTTATTTTCAGCTTGTGTGTGTGCAAGCAATGGATTTGCCAATGAATTTTTCATCATTTTCTCTCTGCTCACCACCTTGACAGCAGCCTCCATTGAGCCACCAGCCTTCTGGCCTTAGACAGGCACAGAAGAAAGAGGCTGTAGCTAATTTGCATAACTCAAAGAAACAAAGATAATTAAAGCAAGGCCTCACAGTGTTGCTATCAGCCTTGTGTCTGGTGGTATTTCTGCAAAAACAAAGAAACAAAGATAATTAAAGCAAGGCCTCACAGTGTTGCTATCAGCCTTGTGTCTGGTGGCATTTCTGCAAGGCACCATTCTGACCACCACCTTTCCACTCCAGGGTTTATAGCTGCAGTATTAAAACACGAGGTGATCAGGAGCCTGCACAAATGAACTCAGTGTGGGGCACATGGGGTTTTGGTTTGTCGTGCTACAAAAGAAAAAAGCTAGTTATTTTAAGATAAAGCCTTTTGACTGGATTCAGACAAATTCTGAGGCATCCCTGCATACAAAGAGGCCCTGTATTATTACCAAGCCATCACAGCCTGTACCTGTAGATTTTGCTAAAAAAAGAAAAATCAGCCCAAACAAACCACACAACAGTCTAAATAGTACAAACTCTGATGGAAGAACAGGGTAGCTGCTCTAACGATACAGCACGTGCATGAACACCCACATTTTTTAAACAGGGGTCCATGTAGTGTCCACAGGGCCTGGAGGACAGCAATGCATGTCTCCTCCTGAGATCAGGTACAGACAGGGCAAGAGAGGGCAGATAACCATTAGCATACTTTCTGGTGCTTAGTTTCCTAAATAATCATCTCTTTAGTGAGCTGAGAGCTGACCACTAATGGTGCCATATGAGGGTTTCCTCCCCAGCCTGCCCAGGACGCTGTGGCTTTCCCGGCCATGATGCAGGACTGTCAAAAAGCCTCAAAGAAAGAGTGGGGTGGTGGAAGGAGATAGCAGAGGTAGCCTGAACACCAGTGGGGAATTGGACTGAAAGCCTGGAAAGCAGGCTAGACAAGGAGGTGCATGCACACGTCTGAGGGTGGCTTAAGGATTGATTCCCCTTTCCAGAGCCTGCGAGGAAGCAGAAAAGGGTTAAAGCATCTTCTGCTCACTGCTTTTTCCGCTTGATTAACCTATTGCCATCCTGTCAGCCAAAATGAATGTCTTTGATGTAAGCCCACCCTCATGCCACTTTGGTGACAGACCATCTCCTCCTGCTGCACCAGATCTCCTGCACGTCTCGACAGAGCAGCTGCTAAAAAGTACTTGGAGGCTGTCCAAGGGGGCAGTGTAACGTGGGAGCAGGCTGGCAGGGGAGCCTTGCTCAGTGCCCCACCAACTGTTGCCCATTTCTGAGGCAAGATGGGATGTTTTGTGCCTGTCCCACCACTGCTCTGCAACACAGTTCTGAAACAATCTGAGTTTCAGATTGCAACCTGTGCTGCTTGCGAGGTTCCCCAGGCTGCTGGAGATACAGAAAATGGGCCTCCATTGATACCTACACTCCCAAAGACCACTTCACACAAACAGTGCAGAAGAAGAGACTGTCACCAGCTACTGCTTCTGCTACGTGTCCTTCTGCCCCTTTGCTCCATAGTGATGCCTTCAGAACTAGCAAAGTGCTTTTCAATGGACTTCCATGTGCTTAATCTTACAGCTGTACTACAATCTCTGGTCATAGCAGTGTCTCTTCTGCCTCTCTCAAACTGACAGAAGATGTGCACTGCCTCCATCCTTACAACTAGGTCATTTAACTCTGAAACCTAGCCATAATAATTTCAAAATGTCAGTTGTTTAGAGGTGGCACCCTGCTGCTCAAATCTGAAAAGACACTACTATTTTCTTACCCTGAAACCACATCCCTAGATAATGGTTGAAAAAGTAGAAATGTTTCCAAAAAACATACACACTAAAGTACATCCATGTCCCTTAATCATCAGTGGACAGATATATGTCTTCTTTGGCTTCACATCTTTTACCTTCATTAAGATGACAGACTTGATGCGAATACAGAATGTGGTACTGCCTAACACAACAGCCAACTACAAGTGTGCAAATGTCCATATTAATATGGCAAAATATCTGTTGCCCTTTATGAGCTTAAGTGTTGCTTTCTAAGTGGTACTAAAATGTACTGAAAAACACTCACATTCACTATACCAGAGATCACCGTCTGTCAACATTCATGTCCAGGTCTTCAGAGAATCCCCTTGAAAACAGAAAACAACCACTTGGCAAACATCGACTCATGCCAGCCCTTGGAGTTCTGCTTGTCCACAGGGCAAATAATTGCCTCTGTCTTGTGTATACGCAGAAACCCAGTCATCAGAGATCTCTCCCTGGTCATCTCTTTTTCATGTGGCCATCCTGTCTCTGAGGTCCTTCTGTTCATAGCCAAGTTTAAAGTGCCTTTGCAATGGCTGATCCTATTGGCTCCTTGGACATAAATGTAGAGCTAAGACCCTCCAGACAGAGCAGCATGGAAGGGGAGGTGTGTTTTGGTAAACGTAGATCCACGATCTCCAAACATTTTTGATCTCGCATACCAGTATTGGTAAAAAAGTTTTGAATAGTCTTGTGCACCCCATGGGGTGCATGCACCCCACTTTGGAGACCACTGATCTAGTCAACAGCTAAACTCTCCTGCTTGTTGCTCTGGGCTGACCCCTTTTGTAATCTCTATTTCCCAGATCAGAAGTGTGGAAACTCCTTTGGTTCAGGCTTGCTCTCCAGCAATGCAAATTCGCTCAAAGGGTATTTGCTAGATGAGAGAGGGAAAACACTACAAGGAGAAGTAAAGGTGGTCTATTATGGAAGGGGAGGGGAAAAAGAGAATTTAAGCAGGAGCTCTTGAATGGCTCCCTGAGACATAGTCTTACACTGAATTCTACCAGGCCTCAATGCAATGGGTGCATTGTGGTAGTCAGACTAAATCTGGTGTTCTTGCAAGAAGAAAGAGGATAGAGAGGGAAGAAAAGGATGCAAATAATAGAAATAATCACATTGTACCATCTGACAGCTGGGCCTAAGGGCAGCGCAATACTTCCAGGTGGTTTAACTCTGCACAACTCCTTACAGGCTCCAGAAGAGTATTTACAACCATCAGTCATATGGCTTGGGCTGGATTACTTGGCCATAGGCCCATTCAGTCCGAGTACTTTTCATCACAATAATGCGGAAGGATGAACTCCAAGAAGTAAGGCTTTCATCCTAAGCTGACAAGAGGTGGTGTAGAGGAGAGAGAAGTACAGGCTGCATCTTGGATAGGGACACGGTGAATGTGATGAAACACAGGCTGAATATAGATATATGGAGCCTTGCAAAAGACTTAGCAAAACCAGATAATACAACTTTGGGGTGAGTTAACAGGAGCTCTCTGTTGGTGCAGGGGGAAAACTCTGTTTTGTTGGGTACTAAGAATTAGTTTTGGGCTGGCAAAAGCCATGTAGATTGATCACTCTTGAGGGGAGACACAACACAAAGCTGACAATTCGAACAAAGCTTCTTTTCTTGCCTTTTACTCTCATGAATGTTCCTTGCTTGGAGAGGAGAAAACTAGAGCTAAGTTATTGGTCCTTCTGTTTCCCTAGCTCCTTTCTCTGCAGATAATAACCCAGTTCAGCAGCTGTTAGCTCCTTTGGGACAGAAACCTTAGCCAGACATTTCATGCCAAGAGAAAAAGAACAGCAGGTGAGGACAGAGCAGGTGGCTTGGGAGCTCATATCAAAGATCTGTGTACCCTGGAGAGCTGTTTATAGGAGAAGCACAGGAAAAGGAACCTGGAAATTATTCAGGGCTGTTGACTGGCAATCAGATGTAAAGTCATGAGTCATATCTCTGTGTTAGGCACCTCTTTGGTAGTTTACAAGTATTCCATCAAAAGTGAGGAAGAGAGGACTCAACATTCCTGATACTGCAAAAGCATAGAAAAAAAATAGTCTAATCACATCAGAAAAGAAAAACCCTTAAGCAAACAAATTACTTACAGGCTTTTTTTTGTCTATCAGTATGAAGCAATATGGCCACATGCCACTCCTCTGCTTGTTTGGTCACCAGAAAGAACCTAACTAGAGGAAGTTTCTTCACAGAAAATGTTCACAGTTGTTGGCACAGAAAACAATGCAAACAAACCCCTGACACTGCAGGAGGTCATTAGTTCCCCTTTGTCTGAGGCTGGCAGCACACTATTTTAATTAATAAGGTACTGGGTGCAGTCCTAAACCCTGAGTGGTTGCACAACTCATTGAGCAACAACATAACACAGTGAAAAAATCTGCCTTTGCTGGCCCCCGAGCTGAGTGAGTGAGGTCTGTGGCCCTCCATTCGTTAATGGCTGCACACAGCCACTGTTTTTCCCTACGTCACCAAGGCCACGTCAAACCTTCAGCAGTCCAAGCAAGTTAGGCAACACTTTGGGCCATTCACACAGTTACCCAAAAGGCCAGAAAAAAACTTCCTAAGCTTTTAGCAGATCACAAACCACTTTTAGTAGCTTCTAACTTACCTACAGCAACATATTGTCTCTGGTTTAATAGGTTAGAGAGCAGAAGGGGAAGTGAAAACTGGACCTCCTGCAAAAGAAGGCCAGCACCCTTGAAAGAAATAACTACATTTCAGGGATCATATTCATGGATTGCAACCACAGCTTGCAACCTTCCCTTTGGAAGGGCTAGAGCCTCTAAAAGAGCCAGGGAAGACACATGCCTCCAGAATGATCATCTGATGCAAAAACCAGGATTATTCAGCATCCTTCCTGACTTCTGCTAGTTTGAGGTTGACTGCTTGCTAGGTGCCAGGAGACATTACTCATCACAAGAGAATTTGTTAATGAGTAAGGTTGTTAATTTGCCATATTTTTTGCAGATGTGCTTTCACATTGGTTTCATTTTGCCAAGGGTTTGAGTTGTCGAGCTGCTTTTTTCCTTTTGGCTCATGCTAAGTTTCATTTGAGCTGATTGTCACTGCATGCACTGAGGGTACTTGTCTGGGTGTGGAGGTGCATCTATGCCATCAGAGTCTGTCCCTCTGGATATTCTGCTAGTGTTGCTTCTCACATATTTCCATTTTGCGTGCATGCATTGCTGCAGGCCACGTACCCAGTACTGACAAATACATACACAGCCCATTTATTCCCAGCCCAGAAGGTGGGCTGCAATCTTAAAGCTGGTGGTAGAGCCCAGAGTCAAAAAGGCCTTGGAATAATGGGCTCCCAGCATGGTTTTGAGGAGCCGAGAGCAGCAACACTGTCTGTACAAGTGTGTCAGGTGGTGGCTGGTTGGACCAGCTCCCGCCAGTAAGAGTTCCATTGGCAGTGGTTCAAGGGTTTGTTCAGGACAGGAGAGAATAGGAGAATCCTAGTCTAGACCTGTGTGTGAGAAGAAGGGCAGATTTTCTGAAGGGAACGGAGCACTGCCATTTTATCCACGCTGAGAACCTGTATTACTGCACTGCTGCCTCTACCAGCACTGAAACACATCTGAGCAATGTGAATGGAAAACAGGGGAGTGAGCTAATCAGGGCATCATTTCATCCCAGGATATCATGCATCTTATATAAATTACCATAGCAAGAGCATTTAGACCATGTCTGCTAATCCCAGGCCTCTCCATGCGTGTTGTGCCACTCTGGTAAAGCAGCTACAGAAGAGGTTCCCATTCCAAGAACTTCTTTTTAATCCTCAACTACATATTTGCTGCTCTGGTTCCCCCTTGAAGTGAAGTTTAAAGTTGTACTCTCCAGAGTAGCTGGGGCCTATGGGACAGAATGCTTGTGTTCTCTGTTGCTGAGTTCTGAGAAACTGAAACTGTAAGGAGCCAGGATCTCATCAGTACTTCTGCTGAGGAAGAGGAGACACAAAGCCTATAATCTGTCATGAGGCAGAAGGGAGCCATACAAAATGCCTGTTGCACCAGGAGTCACCAGAACCAGCCTTCCTACCTAGCTTTTTATTTGTCTCATCACAGCACTGTCAGGATAAATACACACCTCAGGAGAAAACCATTTGTTGCTTTATTGGACTGCCTCTAGGGACTGATGCTGCTTTTGCCGTCTCACACATCTCTGTGTTATTAATCAAGATCACCCTCATCAGAGCAGTCAGGAGCCTCTAGGAGGAGGAAATGCAGGAGAGGAACCTTTGGAAATTAACTCAGATGCTTTGGACCTGAGTTATCTGCAGCATTGTCAACTCTGGCTATTTTGCAGTCATGAAATAGGGCTTTCAGATGGTGTATTTCCAGTTTCATAATAGTGATTTAGATACCCGAGCTTTTACCCACTAGCAATAATACAGATTTATAATTCTTAGGATCAGAGAAAAAAGTGTAAGAACAAGCATATCTTGTAGCCTACAGTAACCAGCAGAGTGCTGCTTTTAGGAAAAAACAAACCCATAGTATTTCAAGATCTTTAATGTTGAACTAGCATATATTATGCTTATGGTCACTCTCTCCATCCCTCAGCTTTACTCTCCCTTGAGGAATCTGAACCTTAAAGCCATTTCTTGAATCTCCAGCCAGATTCTCACTGTAGTAGAACAGCAAGTAGAACACCTCCTCTCAACCTATTTGTTCCACTACCACTGCCAAAGGGCACCAGCCCTGCTTCACCACCGAGTGACAGCTGAGCTCAGCCTTTTATCACTCTGTCTGTATCAAACAACTTTCAATGGTCGAGCAGAGCAGAGTGAATGGATATGTAATTAACCCTCTCTTGGTCATCCACAACTTATATTAGAAAATATTGGCACTCCTTGGCAATCCTGGGCTCACAGTGACATAGCAGGACTAGAAGCCCCAAATCCAACAGTGATTTACAAATTTTCCTCTGTCCTTGCAGCTTGTGTCCTGGGTGGGTGCCCCTGGGGTGTAGGTTGTGGGGTGTCATTTTGCTGAGGAGATCTAATCCCTTGCTGAAGGCTGGCAGGAGGAGTGACCATTTTACCATAGAAAGCTAGGTTGACTGAATGGACAGCTCCCCCTCTTCCTCACGGGTTTTGTTTCTGATCCAATGGAAGGCAGTACATATTACATCAAAATCTGGTGCTTCTTTTGCAGCTGTTTCTTCCTGACTCTGGCAGTCTTCATGCACGGCCATGCATTTCAGATGCGTAATGCAGCATGTCTGTATGCCCTAGAGGGTGCTGGCTCCTGCCAATACCATTCCATATGGGGTTATTCAAGTGTAAGAGAGTCCCAGATTTGACCCCTAGCCTATGAACATTTCTATTTCCAAGTGAACTTTTCAAATATTTTTTTTATTTGGGGATGACAGATGGTCTGCTCCCATGCTCTGACTCCCCAGACATCTAAGGAAACAGTAGCAGGTAGATGAGGTTCAGAATTTACCCTTGTAAACCGTCTGAGTCAGCATCAATGCAATAAAACCACATTCCAAATCAGCTAGCAAGGTCCTCCCTCAGGGCTGGACTGCAGTGGCTGCCAAAGGAAAACAGAATGGCTTGAAGGTCTCCAACAGTACTGTCAAACTTCAGAGCAAGGACACAGACAGATCCATGGACATCCTGACTTCACCCTTTGCCAGCCAACCTCTTCCCTCTTTGCTGTTCAAAGCAAATGTACATTTAGCATCAGAAATCACCGGCAGAAAAAAATTGTGCAGACTATACAAGGTCAGAGATTCCTGTATTTCCCATGATCTCAAGCCTGCAGAATTTTCTTAGGCTTCATCATTTGCTACTAGAACCACTGCCTTTAGTACCATGTTACAGATATTGCCACTCCCTCTTAAGCTGGAAGTTTTCTTTAATGGCAATAGCCACAATAACAGACAACTTTCTGGGCATCTTGGGTTGCAGCATTAGCTGCTCAGGTTATGAAGGACAACTGACTGCTGGAAAATTCTACCTAAACAGAGAGGCACCTCACAGGGGAATCGTATGCAGAGTAACGTGCATGTTTTTTCACTGCAGTGTGTTCTGTATTCACACATGAGGTCTGGGTGGAGAGGTAACTCCCTAGCCCCTACAAAACAACCTCGGCCTCCCAACCTGCATCATATTCTCATTTTATAACTAATACAGTCAATGACAAAATGTCGTCTCTCCCCTTTAAATGTGATCTCTTGCTGTGAAATAATTAGTACAATCTTAAATGGTGTTTATATAGATTAAAAATCCCCTTGCAAATTCACTTCTCACACCTGAGTTTGCAAGGCAGGGGTCCATTTGTGTCAGTCTGAGACTGATTCATTGCTGCAGGACCCCACTGGTGGAATTGTAAGCCCCGTAATAAAGGAATCAGACCTCTCCCTTTCCACTGCACACCAGTGTGGATTTGTACAGCTCCACGTACCAGGCAGCTGCAAACAAAGCCCAGGGTGTGCTGCAGATAGAAAGAGCCCAGCTGCCACCATCAGGACTGCTGGGGCAGGATAGGTGAGCGCAGGATCCGCTCAGACCTCAATCCAAGCTAGGAGCCAGGAAATCTCTCGTCAGGAACACACGACAAAGGAAATAAATGAGTCTGCACGATTTTAAAGACTGTTAGATGGAAATGAGAGGCAGAAGGGGGAAAGATGCCAAACCGTACGTAAGAGTGGTGGCTTGCAAATTGCTGTCAAACAAGAGGTCTCCAGGAGGATGCGCTAAGTTTTGCTTTCCCGGGTGGAGAGACAGAGGATATTTTATCCCACAAAACCCTGTAAAGACAGCGAGGACTTGGCTGCAAACCGAAAAGGAAAGATAGGGCAGGAGAGGGCGCCACTGGTTTGCTGGCATCTCCCACCTCAGCTGGCAGGCTTTGCTGTTCCCTGCTGACACAGATGCAATCCAAAGCTGACTGAACTGCTTCCACCAAGTGCTGCGAACTCGGGATGAAGTGGACGGCAGAGAGCTCTGAGTGAGACACGCTGAAACTTCTCTTCTAGAAGGGGCAAGCGGCGTTGTAATATCTGTTGTGGAGTGTTATCCCACACCCCAATACCAAGCTGGCTTCAACGCAGAGCCATCGCATAAAACATGCTCGTGGTCCATGCAGCACGGAGCAGCTGCGGCTCTGAGGCTCTCGTGGGGGTCACACAACACGCACTGTGGGGCACTGTCCCCTCTGCATCCCTCTCTCTCCACCTTGCTGCTGCCAGTGGCTGCAGGAAGCAAGCCACAGCCTGGGCATGAAGGGAGCGAGGAGGCAGGATGGTGGGCAGATCCATACGGGCTGCGAGTCCCTTTGTGCTGCCACTTCCCACTCACATTGTGACAGCTCGGCTGAAAGCTCCGTCAGGCTGATGCTGCTCCCCAGCACTACAGGCAGGGGAGGAGGAGGGAACGCTGCCGAGGGATCTGCAGTTCATCCTCTCCTGTCCTGCAGGGACGTGTCTGTGCCCAGCCAGGCAGCCTTCCCTCCGTGTATGGGAGGAGCAGTAGGGCTGTCACAGGGGAGGGAGAGAAGTGCAGGGGGGTTGGGGAGTCCTCATTTGCAAATAGGGTGTAGGACTGCTTGTCCTTACTTGGGGTACACCAAAGAGCTCACATGCCTCACCACACACTAGCTGCACTCAAGTGGTCGTGAACAGAAGCAACCGGGAGTATTTGGGAGCAAGAACTGGAGTGACCTGGACAGGGAGGGCACTGCAAATAATCCCTGAGTCTCCTTGCAAAGCATCAGGGCCGTTTTCGAGATCCTGCACTCGCACTCTGGCAAAGGCACAGCTGGAGGAGTAGTGCTGCAAGGGGTGGGGGTGTGGGGAAGGAAGGAATGGGGTGCAACTTGGAGCTGCGTAGTGGCTGGGGCTGAGGGTGGAACAAAGCCCAGCAGACAGCCAAACTGAAAGAGTAAAAGAGCAAGTTCTCCCTGAAGCATTTTCCTGCTCACCAAAGCAAGGCAGAAGGCCTGGCAAAGACCTCTGGATCAGGCAGAGCTCTGGAGAGGACTGAAGGTTCCAGCTACTTTGAGGGAGCCTTTGAGGGAGAGAACAGAGGGGCTTTTCTTCTAAGGAACTGTGCCACCACCTGCCCACTTCTCCTCACCCACTGCAGACTACTGGTTGTCCTCACCATCTGCAGGGCACCCAGGGGCCCTCCTCAAAGGATGGCTTCTTTGGGTCACTCTCAATACCAGCCTGACCCTTTATGAGCAATGATGTTGCTGCATCTGAAAGTAGAAGATTATTCCAGGTGAGAAAAAGCCCAGTGTGACTACAACATGACCATTTCAGAAAGGATACCCAGCCCTGGTGTTTCTCCCCTCGTCAAGAAATGCAGCAGCATCTCCCAGCTCCTCTGTGTCTCTCCTCAAAACCTGCAGGTGCTGTGTTATTTTGATGCTGCGTTTCTTTCCCCACTGCTTTGTACCACCTCACTTCTTTTGCTCCTGCCAACCATTCTTTCAAAAGTGAGGGCATCCAGGCAGCACCTGGGTGTGTCACAACCTGCATACACTCTGCCAGACCACCAGCACGACAGTAGGGTAGGAGATCCAGCAGTGTAGGAGTTAAGCTATTCTGCTCTGGCTATCCGGGTCTCTCCCTCCCATCTTTTCCCATGAAATAATCAGCGGGTTTTAGCCTTGCAGGCATGCAGAGGAGATCCAGCTGCTCTTGTGCAGGCAGGAGTATCCTCTAAGCTGCTGGGGACTGGCTGTCTGAAGGAATAATATCCAGGGACACATTCAGAGTTGAAGGGTAGAATTGAAAGAACAAGCAATTGGAGAGAGAGCGGAGAGGTGCAGCTTATTACAGTGACCTTTAACACTGAGGTCAAGGTCTCAGTGTTTGTATATCCCAGCATTTTAGGGACAGGACGGATTGTTTTCCTGAGGTCCTGACTTTTAAAAAAAGCAAACCTATAAAGAAATACTCGTTTTCGTGAGGAGGTAAGAGCACAGCTGACCGTCACTCCCTGTCTCACACTGAATTTCCATAGGGTGGCTTAGGAGATGGGTGGCACACAAGAACATGGACTTAAAAAGTGCGTTTTTGAGCATCAGGTCATAACAAGCAATGAGATGCAATGGGATTTCATCTGCCTAGCTGGCCTGGCAACCAGCCAGACTGGGATAAGGCAAGAGAGGCCATGGTTTCACAGTACTGTTAGCTCTCTTTTGTCTGAGAGAGTCTAGTAGTTGCAAGACTAGAGAAAAGCATCTGGGTACCTCCATCTCTTTCCCTCTACGCCATCAAGTTACTAAAACCAACTCGTTCAAAGGCAGAGAGAAGACACACAGTCTGCTACCAATCCACTGCATGTTTGCTGACATGTTAGAGCACACAGAGTTTGCAGCCTTCAGCCATTCCGTACCCATTGACATGAAATCAGTAGTTCGGATGCCATGGAAGAAATTAGCAAAGATAACTAACTTCTGCCTCCTCTGATAAAAAAGCTCAGAGAACTCAAACAAAGGCAAGAGACAGCAGATTCATAATCAGGGGGGACAGCAGCTTTTCCCATGATGTGTAGTGACACTGCAGAACTGCCCACAGCAGGATGTGTTGGATGCTGGACAGGAAAGGATGGACAGATTCAGGGCAGACAAAGGCACAATAAAATACAGAAACCATACATTGGTGGAGGCTGTGAAAACCCTCACACTCTGGGCTTGATCTGTTCTTAGGCTCTTCTTCATGTGCCTGCAATTGCCCACTGCCAGACACAAGTGACTTGGAGGCTCTCACTGTACCCAAGACTCATTCACAACTTTTACAACTGCTCATTTGCAGCTGTGTCAGGGCCTGGAGGACACAGAATTATTAAGGTTGCAGAAGACATCTAAGACTGTGAAGTCCAGCCATTCACCTCGCACCTGCCATGTTCTCCACTAAACCATATCCCCAGTTGCCACATCCACATACTTTTTGAACACTTCCAGGGATAATGATTCCAAGTGTTCCCTGGGCAGTCTCTTTCAACACCCGACCAGAAATTTTTCCTGATACCTAATTTAAACCTCCCTTGCACAACTTAAGGCCATTTCCTCTCATCCTGTCTCTGGTTACCAGGGAGAAGAAACTGACCCCCAGCTCCCTACAACCTCCTTTCAGGTAGCTGTAGAGAGTGACATCTATAGATCTTAATTGATCCAACCAACCCCCACACATAACCTCTGTCCATGGACCCAGGAGCCCCATTTACATTCATCCTTGGCCTTTCAGTCCTGTCCTGATACACATTGTAGGAGCAGGCAGAAGGCTGTAAAGCAACCAGCGAGTGTCAGACTCCTGCCATAAAGCACAGGACACAAGAGCAAAGCCAGGGTAGTTTATGAGGGCAACAGGCCCCCGAGAAGGACGAGAGCCCTGCAGCTGAAACTACAGTGAGATTTGTCTGTCAGTCAGAAATGAGACACTATGGGAGAAGGACTGGGCACTGGGGGCCCGCACTGCTTCTGTATTGGTAAGAGACACTTCACAAGAGCTGGATTGCTTTAGTTAGGTCATTCAGCCAGGCAGGAGGATGAAATTGCCTTTCTTCTATAGGGATGGTGTTTATCAGAAGCTGAAAACTGCTTTTTTGTTTTGAGTTGAGGTGTCAGCTGTATCTACAGATGCTGTTTTGTTAGGTCCCTGCATGTTTTAGACTGGCCTCAGAGCCTCTAATCTTGCTAAAGGTATCTGCTGCACTCAAATACGCTGCTGGAAATGCCAGGGGTGTTTGAACTGACTCCTCTAGCTTCACTAGGGCATCCTTGAGGCTGACAGCCTCAGATCTCTCTGAGATGCTCCAGCTGCAGCACCCAAATAAAATGACCAAGTAACCAAGGCATATGGAGCCACAGGCACAGCAAGAGTGGTAGGAGATCCCCCACGGTTCTGGATGGCTTTTGACCTCTTTTCAGAGTCTATTCTCCCAGCTCTTTGTTGAAAATATGAATTGATTGAGTGTTGACAAAAGAAAATACGGTTTTAAGTGTCTTTTTTTCTCATCAGTCCCCTTCAGATGAATTCTCTTGGCATCTGTGATACAATGGTATTAACTCACCCATTTCTGTATCACTTCAGAGGAAAAGCCAGGTGGTACTTGGCTTTATTTGTAATGAAAAAAGACCAAGCTGAGGAAAAAATACTTCATTTCTCATTAAAAAAAAAAAAAAAAAGGACAAGATTTGAGGCCTCCTTTTCTCAACTGATTTAAGCCTTCCCCATCACCCAAAAGAGCACATCCCCTTTTTCCATGGGGAGATTACCTCTCAGGTGGGGGATAGTGTTGTTTGAGGATGAGGCACCTTTTCTTGCTTGTCAGAAGGGCAGCTTCAGTCCCCCTTGCTTGTTGTGCTCCAGCGTGGTCAAAACCCAAGGCCCACATGGTGCCCTGCGCTGTGCAAACCACCTGCACGAGGGAGGGAATGGGGGACGCAGTCAGTTTTGCTCAGCTCACCAACTTCAGCACTGAAGGGAGAAAGATTTTCACACAGCTGTTGCCTCTTGTTACCAGTCCTGTGTGGCTGAGATATAGCTGTTTAGTTAGCATTTGCTCCAGAAGTTGGGTCTACCAGCTCCCCAGAGGCTAAAATTTGGATTATCTAAGGCAGGGAAAAAACTGAGACTAGTGGGGGTTTTTACTGGAGGACTGGGAAATTGGCTGTTTGTGAAAGTCAATCATATCATCATGACACACTAAAATTTTGTAAAAACTATTGGCCACATGACCAGTTTGAACCCCATATCCTCCTTGGAGGCTGGTGACTGAGCTGGAGAGGAACCAACAAAGTCAAGAGTCCATTGACTGACATCACCATTAATTCAACTACTGTCTGAGATAAGGAAAGGGTATTGCCTTGGCCTTAGCCAGGAGTGAATTATGCATGTTTACAAATGCATCTCTCCATGGCTGTCACCACCTCTCAGCAAAAACAATAGCAGAAATAGAAAATACCCTTCAAACAATGGCAGTGGAGTGATTTTTTAAAAATCTTAGCAATGCTGATTGTGGTGTCCTGGCAGCATCCCTTTGGAATTTGTTTAGTAACGGCTTTAAAAAGGCTGGGCTGGCAGGATACACAGCTCTGGACAGAGGAACCCACCCAGAAATGAAGGCTGCCTGGCTGCAAAATGCCCTTTGCTGCAAGTCTTCCACAGACCAGGCTTGGCTCCCTACCAACAGTCCCTGGAGTCTCAGGACCTACAGAATCCTGGATCATGGCATAGACCTTTGGTTTGCTCTGTTTTCTTAAAGGAAAAAGAAGACACTGTGTAGGGGACTGAGTGAAAGGCTTGAGCATGTTGGGGGGTGGGGGGGTGATCAGTGATCTGTGTCTTTCTCTCTGGGGTGATAAATTCCCAGCCACTTGATGGTTTCAGATTTGCTGACATCAGACTGTTAGATTATTGGTAATTTGAGAGGCTGGGAGAGGCAATTTATAATGTTTGTACCATGCCCAGTAAAGTCATTGATACCTCTAATCATCATCGTAGTAGAAGGAAATATTAGTAATAAAACTAATCCTTCACTCAGGACTTCAGCACCACAGTGAGGGAGTTTGCATGACATTCTTTTTAAAAAATGGACTTCTCACTCTCTCCTTTCCCCTTTTTTCACTCTCCAACAAAACAAAAATCTCCCTGAGAAGTTTGCAGCATGGAACATGTGACAAAGATGAGCAGTGTGAGCTCTCTGAAAAGCAATGATACAACCCCACACACAGAGTTGCAGTAGCTCTCTGCAACCAGTTTATCATGAAGCTATGAGGAGCATCTCACATGTCAGTTTGTCAGAGTTCCCTTAGAAAGTTAAATGGTGCACACTTTATTTGTAATTGGATGCAAATTAAGATATCACTCATGAGAGGACTGAAATCCTGGAAGGGCAGATTGCATGCAGTAAACCTCAGGATTTGAATAATGTTGGAATATGCTGTTCCTTTTCACAGTTTGTTTCTGTCCTCTGCCACCCCAGCAAAGTGAATAAATTAGTCTCTTCTCCCTTCCTGGAAAGTAAAAGGGAAAGATTCAACAACTGCTGATGAAGAGCATTTGAGTCATTCACAATCTGTGGATTGGAGCTGTTCAGTCCAAAATCTGAAATGCAGGGATGTCAGCAGCTTCATTGGGCTTGGAGTAGGGACAGCCAGCCCGAGACCTTGTGTCTTACTAGGCAGGCAGCCTGGCACATCCTCAGTGGCTGAAGAAAAGCCCTGGATCTGCCCTTGAATTCAGCTGTGAAGAGGGAGACAGTACTGGGAAATACCTTCCTTGTGCTTGATGCGGGGTTGGGCTCTGAGGAGAATACACCCAACCTCTCTTGTGCCCTGAAGAACAAAATGTCTTGCTTAGAAGCCATGAGTGAGCAAAAGCAGCTGGAAGAGATTTCCCTGGGTTTTTCCTTCCCAATCAGTGGACCACAAGAAAAGGTCTTGTGCCTCCTTTTGCGAAGCCTTGTGGATGCAGACTGGCAGATTCCCCCCTTGTTCCCCCATACACAGAAATGCCTTTAGAGGGTGAGAAAATGCAGCAACTTCCTTTATCCTGAGGGAGCCCTGGCATAAACAGGAGACGGAAGACAGGCTTGTCCCAGCTTTCATGGAGTAGCCATTGGCCAAGGATGTGTGGCTGAGGAGAGACCTCTGAACTGCTCCAGAAGGAATGGTGGGATTCCTTATTTGGCTCCACTCCCATAAAAAAGGTTGATTTCTGCAGGCACTTCCATAATAAATATGGGTAATACAAAGATGGGTGCCTCACTCAGAGCTTCTAGCTGGTCTATAGTCAGTAACCATTTCCTTTCATGCCTTTCACACACCTCAACGTGCTCAAATCCACAGCCATCATGTCTTCCTGCTCTGATCCTACGGCTGGACCGTCAGCTTGCATGTGTATCCAACCCAGCATGATCAGTCTTGCCATCACTGCCATTCTGCTGTCATTCTCCAGCACATGATCACTGGATTATTTCAGGGGTGGTGGAAAAAAAAACCTGTCACCCCAAAACCTGTCAACCACAGTGCTACTCATGCAGAGAGGCCAAGGCAAGACCACGGTCACCTTAGCAGGACAACCTGCGCTAAGACTGGTCTGGAGGGGGTTTATAAGGACATCCCATCTGTAGGGTGACATCCTATCTATAGGTGACATCCCATTGTTCTTTGGGATGTAAAACAGACTCTGGGTCAAAGGAAAGGAAGCCAGGGAAGGAGGAGGATGGTGTATCCATACAGGTGTGTGGAGGAAGCTCCTCAGAGAGATGGGAGAGTCTCACAGCTTTCAATATCAGGCTTCCCTCAAGCAGAGTTATTTCTTTAGCAGTAAAAGAGAATTAGCAATAACTGGTATTTTTGCTGGAAGGCAAAACAATCCCTCTAAGCAAACAATGACAGGTCACACTGGCTTGTGCAGCCTGGAAATAAATGTAAAAGATGGAAAGGTGCAAAGCTGATAGCTCTGCAAAATAAGGAAGCTCCTCCTTATTGCCTTGGATAAATATTGTCTTTTGAGGAAGTTTTTTGCTGTGTTTCACTGCAACAGCTGCCTGTCTTGTGGCTTTTTTTATTAACAGGCCCAGGGGATTATAAAGCTGGAAGGGAGCAGGGAAAGCCCTCCCCACAGCACATGCACAAAGGGCCTGCAGGGAGATCAGGACCAGTTTCTGAATGCTAACACTTGGAATCACTAGGAAGATGTTTTTCTCCCAGCTTGCTGGAAGAACCTGTTCTTCTGGGTGTCTCAGCCCCTTGGGGCATCCTGGCATCTGGAAAAGAGTTGTAGGCAGAGGACAGTATGTCCTCCCCTGCTGCCTCTTATTTTAGGGAAACTTAACCAAAAATCTAAATGTAGCAAAACAGCTCCAAAAGCAGATAAACTTTCCTTGCTTCATGAGCAGCATATAAACGCTCTGATGTCACAAGTCAGCTGTCTGTGACTGAGGTACCTTGTTCCTCACTGCAAGGCAGAAGCTGTCCCCTCACAGATGGGCAGAGCAGTTTCTCAGAAGAGGCTTCATAAAGGGCTTCGCCTCCCCTAAAAAAGGCAGTGCTATCAAGACAGGACCCTCATGGATTAGGAATGAGAGGAGAAGCACACCTTCCACCTTCACCTTACATGTGGAAGCTCAGCCCCTCCATGTGCCCTGTTTGTTTCCCTGTCCACCACCTCAGCAGGGTCTGAGAGGGTCCCTGCCACCACAGGAAGAACAAACTGAATGGCAAAGAGCAAGACTACTGCCAGCTCCCTGTCTTTGTTTCCCCCAGCTCAGGCAGGACACACTTGTATATGTATATGACTACACTTGTATACCCAGACACCTTGTGTTAGTGTCTGTGAGCCCACAGAGGGGAAATCTGGACACAGGATCAACACCACACAGGAACCAGGTGTCAGACACATCCTGCATGGAGTCTGGCTTGGTTTCCCTCCAGGTGCAGGCTATGCAGAGGGAGATGTGCTTGTTACACTGCTTCTTTTACCTATATTACCTTTGCAACTTGACTTTCTGGTGCCTGTAAAAGTAATCACAGCCTTCCTTTTTACATGGAGAAGGTCTCAGAGGTAGGATCATTTTCCAAATTTATGTTTTTCCCCTTTTTCTCTCCAGGTTTCCAGACATTCAGGATGGAAGCTTGGAGCCTTTACCTAGTACAGCCATCAAATCCTGACTGTAATCAGTTTTGCTAACTTTGCTCAGTGAATAAAATTTTGCTGAGCAAATTGATTAAATTCCAGTATCTCTAAAATATATGGGGTCGGGATATATATGGGCCTGTCACAAAACAATCAGCTGCATCAGGCCAGATGCAGGTCATGCTACAATTGCATATTATACTCTTAGCATGATATGAACAGGAGGTTGTTCACTAGGTAGCATTGGTCAGGTTCAGCTGATTCTTGTAGAGGAAGAACTATAAAGTTTAGGCATTTCAAATCTCAACGTTCTTTTTTCGTGGTTTACCAATAAGCAGACTATCTTTCCCCCTTTTTTTGGCACTGCTATGAACCAAAACATGAGTTAATGTTAAGATCTAGACCTGGGCCAATTGTTAACACTGTTGCTAAGAAAACTCCATGCAGAAAATGATATGCAGAGCAATTGCAAAAATCATAATGCAATCCAAAAAGCATGAGCAAGGTGATTTTGCTCAGGTCTGGGTTATTTCTGTAGCTTTTAACTCTTCCTCATCCCTTAAGACTATCAATATTTAATTCAAAGTTTTTAACTGAAAGAGCAAAATGTGGAGGGGCTGCTGAAGACCAGGTTGTGCACAAAGTTCATAAACCTGAGTGTGCTGGTGAGTGCACGAAATCACACTCTAATGACAGAAAAAAACCCCAACTTTCTAATAATATTCTTACTGGCATTGAAATGCCAAGCCTAGAGGTAAGAAGAAATAAAGATTTCTTGGGCATTGATTTACCTCATCTTGTTGGTAGTGTTGCAGGTGAAGAAGATCAGCACAGTGAGTGAGATCTGGCTGGAGTTTAATAAAGGCTGCTTAAGTGCCAACAGGTGTTTCTTTTTCTAAACCCCACTGAGAAGCTACCTGGCTATCTTCCCTGAGGAGACACTGGTTATTTGAGCTGATTGACCTTTGCAGTTCAGATTCTAGGAAACATTATAGACAAGAAGAAAAAAAAAAAGAAAAGCAAAAGACATGTCTTCTGATGAATGCATTTGGGTGTTATTTTGGGAAACAGTAAATGCTTATTCAGCTCTGTTGGCATGGAAGTGGGTGGGCAGCAAGGTCTCAAGACAAGACCCCATCAGCACAACTTTTAAAGCCACAATGTATTACCTATATTCTGCTAGAATTTTTTGTCATAAAACATGTATCAGTATTTATTTGTTGTTTTGAGTTACTTGGTTTTTCCTAAAATAATTATTATTGTCATCATGCTGGTCGAAAAACTTTGCCTCAGATAGAATTTTTGAAAAATAGTGACAAAACTGAAGTAAATTGCAGTATTTCTGTAATGAGCAACAGTAACTGTAGCATTTTGCAAACAGTGATGGCTATATTATGAGAGGAACTATCACGATACTGAGTTTATATGCATTTATTTTTAAATGGTTAATTGAATACCTGCCAGGTTTGTGGCCATCATTAGGTTTCAGGATTAATGGCTGCACCAAGGTGAGTAAGTGGAGCTTGGGGGTGTGAGGTGGGACTGTGCAGATCCCCTGACTGTGTGCAGCAGTGCCGTGCCTGCTGCTGGAGCCAGCTCAGCACAGCAAACAGCTGAGCTGCACAGCAGACAGGGATGAGATGGGACCTGCAGATGGTCTTGTCACCCTGTGATGGGTATAGAGGGTAGGAGACACTTCTGCCCTCGAGACACTGAGCGATTAGATGTCCCTTTTCTGTGCAGAGCTGTGCTGTGCCTCACCTCGGCCAAGGAGCCCCAGGTCCAGCACTCCCATGGTCACACCATGATCCCAGAGGATGCAGGACACTAGCCAGTGCCTGTGAGATGGGGGAGATGCAAGCCTGCAGGGCAATTTATGGATGAGTAAGAGCCCTGCCTATGTCTTCTCATGTAATAAAGGCAGATGAGGTTTTGTGTGAACTTGTCTCCTCTGCAGGACCAGGGAGTCAGTAGTTCATTTTTCTCTCTCAGCTCTGTTTTGTATACTTATATTTGTTTTATAATGTTGGAGAATTAAAAGCAGGAGAAACCACAGTACATTTTCTGCTGCCAATGAGCCAGTGACTTACCTGTAATTAAAGAGGAGGTAAACTCATTTATTTGTTGATTCAGGTTGGGCAGGGAGGAGTACATTGACTCTTCCTTGCCCAGAGTAGAATTGGGTAAACTTCATTCACTCCTGTGGATAGAAAAATCACTCTTATATGTTCACTTAAACTGTAAAACCACAATCAGTTCCACAAAACAGATGTCATCTAGGAAAGCTCTCAGTAGATAAATTCTACTCTTTGCAGCATTAAGTCACAATGTGTTGTTTCTCCCTCCCTCAGCAGGGGGGGAAGTCTGCCCTATAAATCAAAATTCTTACAGGCTTAATCCTTAATACCACAAGGCAGTCTCCATCACGTGAATCTTTGGCCCAAGGAATATGCAGTACTGCAGATAAAGACAGAGAGATCCTATTAAAAGTTAAATCCCCTACTGTTCCCTGCTGTGCTCTGGGTAGAGGACATGCAAAGTGGCAATACTGCAAGTGGACAAGGCTGAGGCAGAATCTGTGGTTTTGAGGGTTCATTTAAGACAGGGTTAGCAAGCAGCCTTTGGGACTCAGAAGCTCGTTTGTTTTCTTTGTTCCCTTATAAGCTATCAGTGGAACTCATCAATCCATGATTCTTCCCTATGGAGAACCTGACTGTAAGAGTTCCTGGAAAGTATAGTCAGAAGGCTCAGTTCACATCACCACAGCCTACCCATTTCACTGGAAATATGTCCACCACTGAAAAAGGTTGGAGAAGGCTGGTGTTGACCAATTTACATTAGTTTTGGTTTAGAAGAAAAAAACCTGCTTGAATATAAATGCTTCCTGTTAGTGCTTCTCCTTGCTGTGAATGGAGCACGCCTTTCTCCTCAACAATACACACACATTCCTGTAAGGAAGGGCACACTGCAGGACCTAACCAAAGAACATGCAGCAGGTGGGGGTGACAGATGGGGGACAGCAAGGTAACAGTGAGATAATTGGGATTAGAACCGTAAACAGCGGTGGTGGCAGACACTATGAGAGACACTTGAATTAAAATTGGATCTTTGCTTATGAAGAGTTCATTGCTTCCTGCCTGTTCTCAGCAAAAAAACCCAAGTTGCTCTGACATCACAGTTAGTTGCTATGGAAATGCTGATGCTACCAAAGATAGGACTGTGCTGGAGGGCTATAAAAAGTCCTGGAGACCCAGCCGAGTCTGTACATATTTAGGAAAAGCCAGCACAGCATTTATTTTTGGCAGCGGCACAACAGCCCATTTATGTGACAGAATGTGACACCAGAAGTGGGTAAAGGGACATCACAATACAACAGAGTGCCATGATGCTGAGGTGGGGAGGGAGGGGTCAGAGTTAGGACTACAGGGGAAGTAGAGTGCTTGAACCAGTATCACCCTGGCACTAAAGAATAACACTCCCAAAATGAAGAAAATAAATTTTAGAAAAAGGAAATGCTAGAAATGAACTTCTCTGTTCCCAGAAAGTTGTCATAGGCTATATCAACCTTGTGGGAGATGTCTCCTAGTTAATTTTAAATCTCAGTAAACATAGAATCATAGAATCACGTAGGTTGGAAAAGACCCTTAGGATCATCAACTTCAAAGCTAATGCTGCCAAGTCCACCACTAAACCATGTCCCTAAGTGCCACAAGTACACGTATTTTGAATACCTCCAGGAGTGGTGACTCTACAGCTTCCCTGGGCAGCCTGTTCCAATGCTTGATAACCCTTCCAGTGAAGCATTTTTTCCTAATATCCAATCTAAACCACCCCTGGTGCAATTCGAGGCTGGATTTACTCTTGTGTTATCACTCCCTACCAGGGAGAAGAGACTGACCCCCACCCAGCTATGCCCTCCTTTCAGGCAGTTGTAGAGAGTGATGAGTTCCCTTCCAGCCTCCTTTTCTCCAGGCTAAAGAACCTCAGCTGCTCCTCATAAGATTTGACTTTGCTAACAAATACTGTAGGTGTTATTTACAGCTGAGATATCAGCAGGTCATCGCCATCATCATGAATACTTTTAAACCTGGTTAAAAAAAAAAAAATNTTCGAGGCTGGATTTACTCTTGTGTTATCACTCCCTACCAGGGAGAAGAGACTGACCCCCACCCAGCTATGCCCTCCTTTCAGGCAGTTGTAGAGAGTGATGAGTTCCCTTCCAGCCTCCTTTTCTCCAGGCTAAAGAACCTCAGCTGCTCCTCATAAGATTTGACTTTGCTAACAAATACTGTAGGTGTTATTTACAGCTGAGATATCAGCAGGTCATCGCCATCATCATGAATACTTTTAAACCTGGTTAAAAAAAAAAAAATCCCTTTTCAACCCTCCTTTTTCTAACCAAGTTTTTTTACAAGCAAATAGCTGAGCTTTTTTGCCTCTTAGCTGTTGAAAAATGAGGAATGATAACCTGAGCAAAATTTATCTGACATTGTTGTCATCTCTCTGAAGGAGATGAGTACAGAAGCATTGTCCCTATGAGAGAAGGACTTCACCACAAACCAGCTGCTCACCAAGTTTGTTGGGACACTGAATCACGTTGCAGGCAGAATGGACAGGTCCACCAGAGACATTTCTGTGCCCAGGAGTCTGCTCCCTGTCTGCCACTGCAGAGGTCTGTCTGTGGATGACAGCTGGGAGCCTGCAAGAGGTCTCTGGTGGGCACTGCTCTGGCAGGGCAGGTGGGCTGTACAGTGGGGCAACCCAGGCTTCACAGATGATCCTTGATGCTTTTGAAATCTATGGTGATTGTGGCTTTCAGGGTAAAACATTTTTCAGAGGAGCTTCTACTCCTGGGCAAATGCGCCTTTACCCATGTGTGGATTCATTTGGGCTCCTATCTTTTTCCCTATTCCCGAAACCAAATGGAAGATCTGCCCCCACAAAGCCTAATGCCAGCAGCATTTTCATCCTCCATTAAAATACCCCCAGGGTATTGATATCAGCCAGTGGTAATGAGTGCCCCTTCCCCTCCCAGCACAGCTCTAACACTTCAGCAACCACAGAGTCTTTACTCATGTTCTACATCTAATCCAGAAAGCAGAACAGCACTTTCTTCAGATACCAGTTTGTTTAGCACTGAATGAAAAGAGACATAGGAACAGAAAACACTGCTTGGTCTTGCAAGCACTGTCCCCAGTTTCACAGGCAAATCCATCAAACCCATCCATACTCCTGTTAGGCTTCATTTAAACTTGGCAAAAGCAGGGAGAAATGCTACACTCACAAAGGATGTTTCTGTAGTCCATAAAACCACACTGCCTGTGACACAACTGAGCAGATATGATAGGATGCTGCAGAAAAACTCCTCTGGTCTCCTTTCCTCTGCTTTGTTTGATGCCACAGCAATTTAGCAAGGGCAGAAATTACTCTCCACCCCTGCAAGACCAAGAGAGACCTGTAGCACTTGTATAGAAATGGAGAGTCTAGGGGAGAAAAAGGCAAGAAGAAAACAAACTAGATTAAAACCCAGTTTCTTCATTTAAGAAATTGTTGCATCAGTCTAAGATGAAACCTTGTAGAAATAGAAGTCAGGGAACACAAATTGTTCCAGTGCATGTCTTCGCTGGAAATGTTTTAGGACGTGTGCTCTCACTTCTCAGGGAAAGACAAATAATGCCTTTGTTGTAGACTTTGGAAAGAAAAGCAAAGGCTTTTATTCTGAAGCTGCTCAGCAGCTGAGGCATCCCTGAAACAGCTAAAAGCCTTCTAACTTGCTTAAATTCAGACATACTCCTATATATCCCAAATAAATGTGTTAGATTTTGTGCCAACATGTGTCATTACTTTCTCTCTTCTCAGCTAATGTGTACACAGATGCAGGATTTACAGACAGGAATCATCTCTCCTCCTCCATTCCTGATTACCTGGCTGAACAGCCACAGCCTTTCTGATTTATTCACTTAAGATAGGATCTTCACTCCTTGATAATCTCAGTAACCTTTTCTTGTGCATACTCATTACAGCCTGAATTAATCCTTCTTGGAAGGGAGAGTGGAGTGCAGAGGACTGTGCCTTCACAGAACTGTGTATATTTCTTTTCTTCCTGCATCCTTAGAAATAACTGCCCAGGGATCAAGAATCACTCTCCTCACCTTATGCTAAGGACTGGAATGTTTCCATCTGAAGAAAAAAAGTGAGTCACGCCACTTCCTGCAGAGGCAGATAAAGATCCCTGGTTGGGCAAAAGACAAACACTGCTGGCAATCATTAGCCACAGATGTGCTGTCATAATTATTTGAGTGGCATAGACAGACCTTACTTTATTGTTTCTGTTTCAGAATTGCAGTGATTCATTCAGAATGAAAAATGGGAGTGCCCTGATTTAAGCAGGAACCTGTATCACTCAAGCAGAGAGAAAAATACATCTGAAATGAACCTGTGAGTTGGTGTGTTTTTTTCTCCTCCACCTTCTCTCCTTTCCCTGTCTTGTTGACTTATGAATTACAGAATCACAGGATATTCTGAGTCGGAAAGGACCCACAAGGATCATCAAGTCCAGCTCTCGGCCCTGCACAGCACTATTTCCAAGAGTCACACCATGTGCCCAAGAGCATTGTCCAAACACTTCTTGACCTCTGTCGGGCAGGTGCTGTGACGACTTCCCTGGGGAGCCTGTTCCAGTGCCCAGCCACCCTCTGGCTGAAGAACCTTTTTCTAATATCCAACCTAAACCTGCCCTGACACAGCTTCGGGCCATTCCCTTGGGTCCTGTCACTGGTCACCGCATGAAGTCACGCAGTACAAGTGCATTTATTGCTTGGTCCCATTTGCTGTCAAGCCTGCTTGCCTTTTAGGCGAAGCACAAGCCAGGTAACAGCATTGCAATTTCTAAAGCTTGCTTGTTTAAACAGGAGCAGTAAGAACTGTCAACTCAAGAGCAACTCAGCTTCAAGTGTCTAGCACCTCCTCTACCCCTGATCTGGCTGGCCATAGTCTCCTCACCACCAAGGCCAGGCCCAGAGGCTGCAGGGAAAGCTGCAGGACCCCCTGCCTGCTGTTAGCAGACAATTCATTTTCCTAACACAGTCCTGAGCAACTCTGCCCGTCCTGGCAGAACCAAATGCCATGCTCGTGTTTGCTAAGTCCACACAGAGAGATCCCTAAAACACCCAGGTAAGGCGAGCACGGGCTCCCCTTTGAGGGGAAACTCTGTGCAGAAGCACCATACAGAGGACTGCTCTCTCTTGCAGTGGCAGCCCCCTCGTGTCCCCACACTGCCGGGCACCAAGGGCAGGAGGAAGGGTGTGTTGGAGATATAACCAGATGCTGTTTCCAGCAGAGGAAGGGCTTGCAACTCCACCCATGCATCTCTCATGCCAGAGTTTTTTCTGTAACAAAGGACTAAACAAGATGCTTCTTGTGTTCATTGTGATTCCTGCCCCCCAAATCTCTCTCAACTCCCCCTCGTAGCTTCCCCTGTCCTTAGACGGAGAAGTGACCCATGTCTGGTGCTGCTAACTGAAAGGAGCTCCAAGCTTTGGCCAAAAGGAGGCACACCTTTTTGTCTCAGAGGCATACAGGGGTGCACAGAGCAGACAGAAGAAGACACACTGTTCAGCAGGCTTATGGCTCATTGATCTGAGGTAGGCCTAAAGGATCCTCATTTAAGGACGTACAATAATTTTCTTCCAGCAATCTTCACAGAAATTCAAACACACACACACACACGCACACACACTTCATCTGAATTTACATGATTTACATCATCATTTACCTGATGAAGTCTTTATCTTTTAATATTTACTACTGGCACATCATAATTAGGTTCTCTTATTTAATACAGAAGCCCCCTGTTTTTTTCTGAACAATGCAAAATATGTGTGGCATGGCCATGTTGCTATTGCTCCTGCAATTCTTTTTATGAAAAAAATCTATGCAAGTTTTACCAGCAGTAGTGACATGCGCCTCACACCCTGGCTCCCCTGAGAACCAGAAAGCATGTTAACTTCATCCTGTTAACTACCACTCTGCTGTTCACAAGGTATAAAGATATACCCAAAAATCATTCAGCTGCTCAAGAGTCACAAGTTCAAGGACCCTTAATTCAGCTCCTTGCATGAGAAGCATTCTTCTGCAGCTTGGTGTGTCACAGCCATAACAACATAAAGCTTTACAAAGGTACAGTCCTAGACAGGAAATCTTACATCATGCAGCTGCTTAGTGGGCCAGTGTACCAAGCAGAGCACATAAAAATGCAGAGAATTTCACCACAGAGAGCCAAGTGAGTCCTGCCAGGCTCTTTTAAAGTCATTAGCACTGTATTTCATGGTGCACAGACCCCAACATTGTGACGTTGAAATGTCACAAGTGGTGTTTGTTTGACAGACAAGATTGATCTCAGATGAACCTTTAACTAAAAATGGAAATTACATACAAAATAAACTAACAAAAACTTCCACCAATTTTGTACTTAAAACTTCAAATGTGTTCTGTACCTCCCCAGTCTTCCCTTGCCAGCAACCAGGTTTTACCAGATTTTCAATCCCACGCTGTCCTGTCAGCATGCAAAACTTACCCCCTCGAATCAGATTCCCCACCCACCCCTTAAGTGTATAACACAATACTTGAGGTTCTTGGGACAAGCACTTGCCATTGTGCTCATGTGTCATTGGTTTTTGTCATTGTGCCAGGTCATATGAAAACAAAGTAATTTTAAGTACAGTGGGTGCGATTGTTACAAAAATAGTTGAATGGGCTATTATAGACACAGTGCTTTCTTTCAAAATAAATGAGTTCTTGAGATATATTGTAGGATGTTTCTAAATTTTAGGTGATTTTCCCAGTCTGAATACGTGGGAATATATGTGTGTGGATTTTAAAGAAAATAAACTGATAATGCTTTGCAGCCTACCTCCTGATGTCTCATAGACAACAGATTAAGAACTAGTGTTCTATATCAAACCATACCACTTTTTAGAACCCATTTCAAGTTTCCTTTCTTATCTAAAAACCTGTAAAGATAGCAACCTGTAGCAGACAAAATACCATAAACCTTCAGGTTACTTGAAAATCATGGTAAGTATGGCACTTTCTGGAATTTCAGTCAATCTTACTAATCTGCTGTTACGTAACTTTTTTTAGATAAATCCATACTAGCTGAACAGATTGTTCAGCTTTGGAACTAACAACAAAATAATTCTGTGAATAATTTCCAACTTCTGAATCTGATCTCAATTTCCTTGTCTTGGGCATGCACTCACGTTGTGTAGAGTTCATTTTTTCACCTTTTTTTATGACTCTGAGCAAGATGCAAGGAGCCACATGAGCCAGCTGATATCTGTATGTCTGTTGACAGTATCTATCATTTCCAGTATTGGATGTGACTGCTAGGGACAGGCTGGGCACATCTGGCTGTCTCAGGAAGATATGTTCTTACACACCTACTCTTGGCTGACCTGGTGATATCTGTCTCAACATCTCCTACGTCTCCTCCATCAGTCAAGCGTCATCCACCCCAGTCCCATCCCATAGCCTCTCACAAGATACAGCCACAGGCTGGCCACATCCTCACAAAATATTTGAATTCTTTCTCCCTGAGATTGCAAATTGTTCACTGAGCAATCTCAGTCCTTTTTCCTGACAGTCTCTGCTCTTCTGGGCTGGTCTATGCTTGACTGCTTTTCTTACATTTGTGTTGTGCCTGCATTGATCTATGTCCGAAACAGAACTTCTCTGCCTCTTCCTTCTGGATATAGTCATTGCTCTTCTGCTGTTCAGTCCAGTAATTTCTCATCACATGATCAGAGCAATCAGGGCTATCACAGGATATTTTGGCTGCCAGTTTAGTGTCCTTGATCCTGACAATTAGGCACAGGAACAGTCTCTGAACATGAATAGAGAAGGCAGAGTCAGTGCTCCTTGGCCTTCCTGGAGGGTTTGTGCACCTGTCAAAAGCCTCTCAGTGAGACCTCATTTTTACAGTAGAAAAATGAAAGATTAAGGGGTGAAGCTTTGTCTCCTTCCTTAACCTGTAGCAAGCCTGCAGCCTTTTTTTTCCACCTGATTCACACTCCAGACCCATATGGCCAGAGAAACAGAGATACAGTGGCCTTATCATGGGTGTGAAATGTCTGATCCAGACATTATGATTGTGTATTGACAGATGGAGCATGTACTGTCGTGCATAGTTAGGTGACTTACATCACTACACTAGATGACTTACATCTTAACTTTCTAACCTTTTCCCTTTGTCAGGGCATGCTCTGCCAGCTCAGGCACTGTTCTTCTAAATAGCAGTTCCTTGCAGATATGTTTTTAACCCTTCTATTTTGACATACACCTCACACTGACCGTGATATTGCCAGTGATGGAGTGTTTGTGACTCTTAATTGAAAAACCCTTTTCCAGTTTGATGCACTGTGTTACAACCCTAAAAACATCTCTCATGACGTAGGAATCTCTTTCCTTGCTCTCTATGCATAGTTTTCCTGCATTTTGTAAATGTTTTAACAGTGACCTGGGTCTGTTACAAGTTCTACATATTTCTTGCATCATTTGCTCTGATTGCCACACCACTGATACTGTTTTCTGCTTCTCATATTTCTGCCCTCCATCAAGTTTCAATCTGTTAAATTTTTCCTAATACAGACGGCTATGAGCATGAGTGATCTTTTCAGCACCCTTATCTTTAGGAAAGACAGAGCATCCAGAATCTATCTGGTCAGTAAACTTTTTAATATCCCTTAATGATAGAAATAACCTCTTAGTCCTGAACAACTCTGTATTGTTTTCCCTTTGCTGTCACCTTGAGCCCTTCCATGGTAAATGACTTTTTTTTTCTTTTGGCAAGAATACTTTAGCACTTCCCGACTTCTCACAAAACGTCCTGCCTTACTCCTACACTCCATCACGCAGCATGATGGTCTCATGTCACACATCTGGGTCTGCACTGTTGAGCAGTCTTTCCTACTCCTCCAGATCATTGTCCCAGAAACTTTTAATTTCCATTTGACACAACCACACATCTTTTGTGTGTCCCATGATTCTCTAGGATGCTCAGGGTCAAGAGCACCTTTCAATATTACCTCTCTTTCCAGGTCTCTCACATTTTGTACTGCTGTTTTCTTGATGAGAAAGACAGATTTCTTGATAATCCTTCCTGACAAATGAAAACAATTCATGGAATAAGATTTTTTTTTTTTTAAATCTGCTCTTCCCTCGGTGTAGGCTGTCACCATACTCTGTCCCTGGGTTCTTTTGTTTGACATTTAGCAGCCTGGTGTGCCGAGAGACACACTTGAAGCCTACCCATACGCCACAGCTGGATCTCTGCAGAACTTGTCATCAAACATGTGCATCTCATTAAGTTCCAGGTTTCAGTGCAAACACACTGTTTCACTGGATTATCTGAAACCTGCTCACTTTCAGAAGCTTTTGGCTTGACTGGAGTGGTAACTTCAGGTGGAAGTAATGAAAAATTTCAAAGTTTTGCTTGGATTCACCCCAATTTGACCCCAAAAGCTCAATTCTAAGATGAATCTTAAAGGGTTTAAGATAAAGCACAGTAATCCTAATTCGTGTGACATTAGAGATTTCCAGCAATGGAATAACACTTGAAGCTTCATCATGTATGTGTCACTGTAATTCTGCTCTCCTCATGTAGCTCCAGATTGCTGTCTAACCAAATATAAACATATACATTTTTCAGCAGTAGTTGATAATGAAATTCTGAACTGATAGTTCACACTTGAAGAAACTGTTATTATTAAATGACTGCAATTCTACCTTTTCACACTGACTATTGGGATTGGCCCTTGTAACATTGTGGTCAGCCAGTTCATCTTGTTGATATGACTCTGATTTCACTCAGTGACACATCCATTGACTATGCACCCCTTATACACAAGGAAGAAGAAAAAAATCTTCCAGCTTTGAGACTTTTCCCTACCTTTGTTGTATCAAATAGGTCTGTGTGTCAGTGTGTTCCATGAATAAAACCTTCACCCAGTGCCATCCTGTCTCTGCTTAAAGTCAATATCCACATGCTTATGTCTAAGGGCTCTGGGAAGAAGTGCTGCCATTCTGAACACAGTTTGCAACATCAAAAGATTTCCGCATGGCTGAAAATTTTCTCTGCTCCAGGAATTTCATTGTAACACAAGTGTGGATTTGTCAAACCAGCTCTGCCTCTCCTTTAGCATATTAGCGTCCGAACACCAATCTTGGTAAAATACAAGCCAGTGTCAACAAAGGTCAGACCTAAAGAACTAGCCTTCCTCCCCTCACTCCTGACCTGCAGCTGTGCTACTGCTGGCTGTGCTCTGGTCACACAGAATCCTGTGTCCTCAGGAGGGGCAGTGGGGGTGCTAACTTACACAAAACTCAGCTGCTGGGAGGCCAGAGGGGTTTTGTGGCAACAGGTTATTTTTTGGGCTCAGCCTATATTTCCATTTCCTGTGAACTGCACTCTCCATGTGGCTTCAACCCAAATGACACCAAGTTAAACAATAACGAGGGCAATCTTTTAGTCATGCTGAACTGGATGAACTGTAGAGTTACTAGAGATCTCATGCCACCCTTACCAGTGGAGAGGATTGTCCCTGGGTTGTGATCAGTCCCCCTCTAGATGTTGGCTTCTGTTTCCTACTGTCTCTCCTGCTCTGGCATCTTCAGTTCCCCGTTTACAAACCCACGTGTAACACTGAGGGTCCAAAGAACACCAGTACCAGGGCATACGTAAATATGTGTGTAGGAAGAAGGGGGGTTGAGCACTTCCAATTTCCAAAGTGCTTCTAGATCAGTCTGTGGCAAATAAGATCTAAATTTAAAGCTGCTTATACACACATATGTATATGGGCAATCCTGGATGCACAGACAGACTGGGGAATGAGATGCTGGCAAGCAGCACTGTGGAAAGGGCATGGGGGTCCTGGTCACTGGCAAGTTGAATCTGAGTCAGCAGTGCCCCAGCAGCCAGGAGGGCCAACCTTGTCCTGGGGGGCATCAGGCACAGCATCGCCAGCCGGGCAAGCGAGGGGATTGTCCCGCTCTGCTCTGCACTGGGGCGGCCTCATCTCGAGTGCTGGGGGCAGTTTTGGGTGCCACAATATAAAAGGGACATAAAGCCATTAGAGAGTGTCCAAAGGAGGGCCATGAGGATGGTGAAGGGCCTTGAGGGGAAGCCGTGTGAGGAGCAGCTGAGGTCACTTGGTCTGTTCAGCCTGGAGGAGACTGAGTGGAGACCTCACTGCAGTTACAACTTCCTCTTGAGGGGAAGAGGAGGGGCAGACACTGATCTCTTCTCTCTGGTAACAGTGACAGGACCTGAGGGAATGGCCTGCAGTTGCATCAGGGGAGGTTTAGGTTTGATATTAGAAAAAGGTACTTCACCCAGAGGTGGCTGGGCACTGGAACTGGCTCCCCAGGGAAGTGGTCACTCCACCAAGCCTGACAGAGAGTTCAAGAAGCGTTTGGACAATGCTCTCAAGGCCCATATTGGGATTCATGGGGTATTGTGTGCAGGGCCAGGAGTTGGACTTGATGATCCTTGGAGTCCCTTCCAACTTGATATATTCTGTGATTCTGTGATGTATATGCACATACATGAATGCAAGGTCCATATCCTCTCATTTATGTAGCTACTGTCATCTTCAGACTATCTCAGAGATGTTGTTAATAACAACATCCTTCTGAGACAGGATGAAGGGGCATCTTTCCTTTCTAATATGCTGCAGAACATAGAGGTGTGAGCTGTCTCTACAAGAATAAGTCTCTCCAGCCTAATTTGTAGGTATTGATTGAAATTGAATGATTAAAACCACTGTAGCAATTTTACAAAAGCAAGTCTATGGACTCAGGTGGGCAAAATTCATGAATTTTTCCTGGGGCAGCCTACAATACCACCATCCTTAGGTTACTGCTAGCCCCGCTGCAGCAGGAGCACACCTTGCAGCACAGTTGGCAGAATGCGAGAAGCTGCCGGGTGCTCCAGTTCATGGACTCATGTTTCAGTTCAAAGTCCCCTTTACCATAACTTAAGCTGAAATGTTTGTCTGTGAACAAGGGGCAGGTAGACACTCCTTTGCCTGCATTTTGGGCAGTAGACAGTCCCATCCAGCAGCCATACATTCAGAGTTAGTGCTGTTTGAAACCCGTGTGGGCAAACACAGGTCAGGACCTCATGTGGGATATGCATGATGATTAGATCCTGGAGCTACTCTGGTAGCAGGGTGTTTCTGGACACCAGATTGTACTGTGATCCATGAGGACCTCCCATGGCTATCTTTCAGAGCAGGGGATTTTCACCAGGCAGCATTACTAACCTCTCTGGCTTCAGAAAACTAGACAGATGGACCTTTGCACTGACCAGCTCTGTGGCTTAAGTTATTTTGCACCCCACTGCCATGGTTTCCTTACCTCTATACTGGCATGTGCTGCCAGGCAGACAAATACACAAATACACTCCTCATTCACAGCTCAAAGCAAAGGATCAGCAGCATTCTGGTTGTTGTGTCCAGATGAAGACATCAACAAAAGCAACAAAGCAGCAGCCCCATCTTCATTCTCTCCCTTCCTCCCATGTTACTGTGCTCAGTGATAAAATTTACAGCCTTAGTATTTGGAAATGCCCTAAATGCCTTTCCCTTGGATACCAGGTGCAAACTGAATTAGGTCTTAGTTTAAGAATGTTGTTAAGAAATTTAACAGCTCTGCAGAAACAAGTGCAAATCACCCAGTCCTCTACCTTCTTCCCCTAACCATTGGGACAGTCATAAAAGTGCAATAAGGCTACCACGGAACCAAATCTGCTGTAGTCCCTCTGGATGGAATTCACTTTTGGAGACAATATTCCAGAAATGTAAAGGCTTCATTAACCGCGGGAGACTCAATGAGCACCAGCAGCAGAACAGGGAGGACGGACAATAAGACCCATACTTAATGATAAGGTTCGTGTTACTGGTGGAGATCATTGGTGTAAAATGGAGCCCAAAGCACACATTAATTGTTGCACAGCCTGCATTTGACAGCAATAAGGGATCAAACTATGTCAATCTGCTTTTTCACCTTAGCTTCCCACTTGTCTGCTAGAAATTCTCTGTGGCCAGCAAGAGCTACGATTCAGGTTGTCCTCCGTTCCATGAGAAACTTTTCTTGGCAGCCTTTTGGGCTAGGGAAAATGAGTCTGTGATTCTTCTGTCTTCCTGTTAACGATGAGAAGTGACAGAGCCGATCCATGGATTCAAATTCTAAGATTTTCAAAGCAAGGTTTTAAGGCTTGAGTGGAAATCTGAGCATGCCTTAAACTGCCATGGAAACCCAACAACTTGTCAGCTCAGGAAGGATCACTGCTACTGTGTGGAGGCTGAGCTCGTGCCTGATGACATTTAAGCAGCCTGTCCATGGGTAGCTCTCTTTCCAGAGACCCAGTCCTCTACGACTCCTTGAAGCTACAGGGACGGGCTGCGTTTCAACGAGTGCTGAAGTAAGTACACATTTCCCAGCTCACCCCAAGGGTCACTGAACTTACTGAGGTTTGGCACAAACCGTGGCATTCCCACAGGTAGGGGAGTTTACATTATCAACTTCACCTTATCAACTTCTTCA
The DNA here is from genome assembly GCA_013397755.1 of Cnemophilus loriae. Classification (NCBI taxonomy): domain Eukaryota; kingdom Metazoa; phylum Chordata; class Aves; order Passeriformes; family Corvidae; genus Cnemophilus; species Cnemophilus loriae. Next base: position 102,930 of record VZTF01009438.1, read on the forward strand.
TAAGGAACACCTCTTTGCAAAGGGCGTTATAACATAAGATAAATATTTTGTGTCTGAGGGCCCTGAAAAAAGGGAGTGAGTCACACATCCCTTTCCATCATGCTTTGCAAGATGATGCAATATGACTTCAAGCGTCACAAAAAAATACTCTTCTTTCTCCTCTTAAGGAAAAATGTTTATTTTTCTTCCATAAAGAAGACTCAAGCTTTAGGTCATGGCAAGTTGAGCTCCTTGTGAAAAGCAAGAGGCTGGGATGGCTGGTTTTCAAAGGGTAAAACTAAACCCAGTGTTAAATGGAGAAGTTTATTGCTAGTCCTAAAATTAAAATCATGTTAGTCAATGCTTTGATTTCGTCGATGAATAGACTATTTCCCTACAATGGTTTTCCAGATTAGATTGATTCTGTAATTGAAAATAAAATGATGCAGAGAAAAGTCAATAAGCCTTCTACAAGGATCTGGTACAATCACCACCCTCTGTGTCAGTCATCAGCTCTTTGGTTTCACAGTTCAGTTAGAGCTGGGATTCAATTGGCAGAGTTTGTGTTGTCTAGGAGCGTTCTAGGAACAGGGCTACGTGATTATATTTCTGATACTGTGCAAGGGAAGCAGAAGGCTGGTTTATGCCTCTGGGCCAAATTCAGTTCAGTAATTTGCCCCGTAGGCACAGCAGATATCCCTCATGCCAAGTGAGACCGCACATGCTTGTACTTGGGAACATTTTGAACTTGCACGTACCTTTGAAATAAACTCCAAAAGACTACATTGCAATCAAGATATGTCATGAAAAGTCCTAAGTAGACTTTAGAATTGCTGATGTTCAGAGATTCTTGAAAGAATAATGCTTTTCCAGTTTAAATATTAAAATAAAAACTCAGACCTTGTCACTAACACAGGGCCAAGTGATGAGGAGGTGACTTAGTTACATGAAAAGCACAGTGCAGGCTGCTGTGTGCACCCATGGTCATACTGGAAAATAGGGAGTTCCAGGTGCAGCATACCCTAGATTGAAAATGGACAAAAACACCCTACTTGCACCTTTCAAGGGAGTGATGGATTACTGCTTAGGTCAGATGTTGTGGGTAAGTCTGCAAGAAGTAAGGACAGATAATAATGTGTACACTGCCATGATGGACTTCAGCAACTTCCAGATTTCTATACTGAGATCTTACTTTATGCAGTACCATTCCTGTTTCTTGTCAGGAAATAGCTCATGTCAAAATCCAAAAGTATTATGATCAACACCCTATCTACAGTTTTGCAAGTAAAATGTTATATCATTTACCTTTGAAGTGTTCATTATTTTAGCACCTAAGAAAATATGATTCCAGGGAAAACAAACTGCTGATCTGATCCAGCATTTGCTCTGCTATCCTCTCTTGGTGGAGACAGGTATCTAGGTAATTCTATTCTTCAGCCAAAAGTTGTAAGATCCAACTCAAGACTTCCAGCAAGAAGCCTTGTGCCCTCTGTTAGATGGGAAGGGTGGAGATAGGCAATAATAGTGATCCTTTCTGATTTAAGTTTGTATCTGTGCCTTTCTGCAGTAGCCCCGTGGGAACAATCACACACAGCTCTGAAAGCAGCAGAGCTTATAAAAGAAGAAGTGGTGGGAAGGCAGGATGATCCTCGTGGCAGAGCTGACAGGGCTGGCGGCTGTTGCTTAGGAATGCACAGAAGCAGCAGAATTACAGAGTGTCTGGGAGTGCTTTCAAGAAAGCAATAGCTAAGGCTTTGCCACAGAGACTTAAAAAGCTGAATCCTAAGGCAAGAGGAAAGCAAACTGCTAGCATACACTAAATAAGTCCTTACATGAGTGGTTTTGTTTTCGGGGGGGGGAGGAGGGGGTTGTTTGGTTTTGTTCGGTTTTGGTTTTGGGTTTTGGTTTGGGTTTTTTTTGTTTGTTTTTTGTAATTTAAAAAGTAAATCGCCTGAGTTTTGGAGCAGGTAGTGTTTGTGCCTGGGCAGTGCGATAAGGGGAGCCGCTCCATCGGCAGCTCAGCCCGAGCACTACAGTGCAGCAACAACAGAGGAGTCGAGGAGAAAATAGCGGGGAGGAGGCAAAGCCTGACTGCACAGAGATTAACTCCTTCCCTCCATTTCCAATCTCTCTGCAAAATTCTGCCGGAGGGGGAAGAGAAGACTCCATTTATGTCGCTTCCCCTCCTGTAGCCGGCCAGAAGCACGTTATGCTGTGACTGACATGGGACCTTCTGCGGAGGGACCTCCTGGCATCCTGCCACGGAACCGGTCACTTGCAGTGGAGACGACCATAGAGCGCTCGGAAACACCAGCCGGGTTTTCCTTTCAGCTCTCATCAGATGCTGCTCGGTCCCCTTAATTCTTTGGGTTAGTTCCCGTTTTCATTATCTCTGCCTTTGTCTTGCTGGTGGTGGCTGCATCTCGGTCCTGCTGAATCCGAGCTGTGCAGAGCATGATGCCATCCCAGCCACAAACGTTTTGAAGTTGCTTCTTTCAAAAGCGGACAGGAAAGTATTTCTCATTCTAAGGAACAACCTCGGGAGGTGAAAAGAGGATCAGGTGATTCTGCCGTTTAACTCTTTTCTAGGTGGCCGAAGAAATATCAGTGTAAATTAAACACCAGTGTTCACACATGCATCCCCACCCCAAGCCCACACTTCTTATTTGCCCTTTCTAAGCACTTTGCTCCAAAGGTTTTTGTTTAGCCGGGATGCTCAGGGAATGGCAGCATTTCATACCAATAGCTGCATACTGATGCAAACAGAGCAGAAACAAAGGAACTGCCTCTTGCTCGTTTACTACAGTCTTCACGGATTAAAACAAAAAACAAAACCAACAGCCATCCAAGACACCAAGAACAGGAACAAACCCTGAGCTTACTGGTAATTTCCACACCTCTGAATTCTCGGTCTCACTTTCTCCTGCCATTCTCCGTGTTGTGTTTTGTAAGAGCAAGTTTGCAAGAACAAAGCACTGCAGAGAAGCAGATAATATGCACATACGGTGCCTTCTACTTGGCACCCCAAACCCAAGTTTTTCTCCAGGCTGTACTGGAATAATAGTAATGTACAGAGATTAGTCAACCCATGATACCAAAAGCAACTTGCACACGCTAAAACAACTTCCTAGAGAACAAAGTAAAAAGAAAGTAAAAATTACACATTTTGCTTAACAGCCACAGCAACAACATCAAGCCCATCAGCGAGTATGAGATTTAATAAGAAGGGCATTGTCTCTTTCAATAAGCAGTATGAATATGTATTAATTGGCAGGCTCAGGACTGAGTTCCTTGAGTTAGGGCAGCAGGGGTCAAAAACAGAGGAAGGTCAGCACTTGAGCCTTCTCCAGTTGCCTCACAGTTTATCTAAAGTGTAGCAATTCCTTATGCTGTACAGGTCAGATTTAGATTCCTGTGGGACACAGGGTTTATGCAGGGCTGCAGATTATGCATTCCTGCCAATAGTTTGATAGGATTGCCACTGCTGTGTTCCCCACAGAATGCTTCCGCATCATACCATTGAGTATAATCTGACTGCACGAGGCACAATTAAAGGATGGTATGAACCTTGAGTACTGCATATCCAGCTTCAGCTTTCAACGTGTGCATGTGTGCAGGTGTGGGCTGATTCCTGAAATAAATGGAAAGTGAGAAGGTGCAAATATTTCATCGCCATTTCTTGCCAATCCTGCCCCTCGGTAGGAAAAGTGATGCAGAACTAGGACCGCACATTTTCACTTTTTCTGTATGAAAATCACAGAGATCTCAGTGTAACATAAGAGAAAGCTGAGAAGGCTAGAAGAAAACAGTAGAATTAGCAGGTAGATATTGTGAGAAAGCGAGACCTTTTCTATCCTGCCTTTGTAATCTAGCTGGAGCATCTGCTATCCAAGTTGACATCAGCAGTCCGGCTAAAGAGAAATGCCTCCTGTCCCTTTACAGCTCCTGATGTGTTGCATCAAATGCTGTCAGTTCAAATTAAGCACTGCTGTTTTCTCCCTGTGCCCTGCCTGCTGCCTGACTTGTTGCACTTCTGCGTGCAGCTGCAGCTTATGTACCCTGGCAGAGGCTGGTAACTGCCCTGCTCCCTGGATAGTTTGAGGAAGCAGCATGGCCAAGTTGGCAAATCACTGTAGCAAGGATCAGACTTGCCCAGCTCTGCACAACTCTGAAACTGGTCCTTTCCCTCCCTGTTTATCTCCAACTTTTTGTTTAGACAGAAAGATTGCAGTCTAGCAACCACTCAGAACAGGAGTCTTGTGCAGCCCCCAGAAAACAGATTTCCAGACTCAGCTAAGTACATGGTCTCAAATGAAATGGAGCAGCACTGAAAATAAGCAGAGTGCACCCAGCTTCTGCTATACTGGATATTTAATAATGTTCCATATCCAGATGCTTCTACTTTCTCCAAAGACCAGTTTTCTACTGATGTGAAACATCAACAGGGACCATTCAAAAGGTACAAATAGATACAATATTGAAGCAAGGATTTTTGGAGGAGATTAAAAATCTCAAACTGTCAAGATGTAAAATTATGTCCTTTTGGAAACCAGAATATACAAAACCCATACATAACATTTTTGGACCCTGTGCCTTGTCTTCCCAGTTCTTAGAGTAAGTATCTTTTTGGATCTGAGACTGTCATGGTTCAACCCCAGCTGGCAACTCGGCCAGACAGAGCCACTGGCTCAATTTCCCTCAGTGGGACGGGGAAGAGAATCAGAAGGGTAAAGTGAGAAAACTTGTGGGTAGAGATAAAGACAGTTTAATAGGGAAAGCAAAAGCCACGCACATACAAGCAAAACAAAACAAAGAATTCATTCACTTTCCATAGGCAGGTGTTCAGCCTTCCCCAGGAAAGGAGGGCTCCATCATGTGTAATGGTGACTTGGGAAGGCAAAAGTCATCACTCCAAACATCCAACCCTTCCTTCTTCTTCCCTCAGCTTTATGTGTTGAGCACAATGCCATATGGTCTGGAAGATCCCTTTGGTCAGTTGGGGCTGGCTGTCCTGGCTGTGTGCCTTCCCAACTCCTTGTGCACCCCCAGCCTCCTCACTGGTGGAGTGGTGTGAGAAGCAGGAAAGGCTTTGACTCTATGTAAGAACAGCTCAATGATAACTAAAATATCCCTGAATTTTCAGTGCTATTTCCAGAACAAAGCCAAAACACAGACCCACACTACCTATTGAGAAGAAAATTAACTCTACCCCAGACAAAATCAGCACGAAGACCAAACACTCTTCATTTCCTTTCATCTTTTTAAATGACATCACTGGACTGTTGAGCAAAAGAGATTAGATCACAGCAAACACAAATTTTCCCTCATAACACATTGAAGATCATCTCTGACACCATGCCAGACTCTTAAAGGCTACCAAATTAATGCTCTGATTCATCTCTGCAAACTAGCAGGCACTGAATTTCCAGGGCTTTTAGAAGCCATAAGCACAAAGTTTCAGATTGGCTACTTCAGGAAGACAAGTGTGAGTCAGAAAAAAACTTTTGCTTTGCTGTGAGTTGGAAAAACACTCTTATCTCTCCTGATTTTAGAGACTATCTTCCTTTTTCAGATGCTTCAATAACATTTTAGGGCTTCATCTGCTGGACAAAATTATTTGTCCAAGCTTTCTTCCTATGTTCATCCTGGAGATGCTACTCTTCCAAAAAATCTTGCCTAATGTAGCCATTGACTCCAGCTGCCATTATGCCCCTAGGTCCATGTGACAATGGGAATGTCTTCCCAACACACGTATTTCTTATGGGCCTCTACACCCATCTCAAAGGAGCAATTCCTTGCCAGGGCATATTTTTGATTTGTCAAGACACACACTTTACTGCAGAGCCGTCCTTTGTTGAGCAGTAAAGGAGGCCGCCTTCTCTCGCTAGTACAAAACAAGTGGCTCAGAAGGAAACATCTCACAATTTATTCACAAAGCCTGCCCAAAAGAAAAACAATAGACAGAAAAAGTACAGGTTTAAGTCCCTTAAAGTGTCCTGAGAATTATATACACTCTCTATTTGATTAGAATGTAGTGTGATATAATGAGAAACACCACTGGAGCCATAATGAGCCCACAGAACATCCTGACAAGTTTCCAGACTAAACATGAAAATACATTCTCTTGACTACTCAACTTGTGTTTCTTTTTCCCTTGCATTTCTTCTCTGGTTCCCAGTGCATTAATTTATCTTGTCCACAGACCTGAAAAACTTCTAAATACTGTGAATACTGTGTTCTCTGCCTGCTCTCTCTCAGGTAGAGCATTGCCTTACTACTGAAGACTTCAAGAGGGTTTCCAGGCAGGTAAAGAAGTGCAATTCGCATTTGCTGGGACTTGCACATACAACCACACCCTTTCAAACCATTTGGAAGGAGTGTCTCAGAGCAGGTTTTCCCACTGAGAGACGTGATCTTCCACCTGTTGACCTCTGGAATGGAAATTAAGAAGGAACGTGTCTCAGGAGACCATGCAAGTGTTGGAAGAAACCCTGCTCCTGATACTCCTGAGAAAATCTTCCACTCCTCTTTTCTTTCAACCCTTCTTTCCAAATCGAAGAAACACTTCTCATTTGACATGTCTATTAAATTTAGAGACACCCTGCTTCATAAGAAAGGGTGATGCAATGAAAGATTCTGCAGTCTCTTTCCAGAACTTCATGGTGCTAAAACAAATAACAGAAATTCACCATGGAACACCAAACAGATGAGCACAACCCAGCTGAAACTGGCCAGGCCATGGGGAAAACCTCAATTACAGCAACGTGGAGATTGAAAACTGGTGGGTTTCCAATGTTATCATAGCATGGAGTATTAAAAGAGCTAGCCCAGATACTGAAAACCATAGAGAAGCATACAGATTCATACAGGCTAATTTACACCTGCTACTCTGCAGTTAGTTTGAATATCTTCATGGAGTTTCTCTGAAGGCAAACACTGAGAGAGAGAATGCCAAAAAACTTAACATACTTTGCGGTGTTTACTATAAGGACAACTAACCATGATCTCTCTGTGATCATAGTGCAGAATAAGTTGATTGGAAAGAGCAGGCAAGAAGTGTTTGTTAAGGCAAAGGAGCTATTGAATTTCATTCTTCCCTCCGATTTTTGCAGTTTTGGCACTTATATTTAGCAAGTGTTGTAGTGCCTCTCACTGAACAAGAATTAGGTGTTAGAATAAGCTCTGCCAGTAATGCTGACTAAACACTTGTGATCTCGAGCAGATGGAGAAATGCAGCTGAGTGGCATCACATGCATTTTATTAATTTCTCCTTTTTTCTTCTCTCCTAGTCTCCACTATTGAAATAAAGATTGCTGAATCTACTGAGTCCTTCCATATATAGGGTCAATATCCAATTGCTTCTGCAATATTGTCTACTGCTTTATCAGTCCAGTCTTACACTTGTCATAACAATGCTTTCATCATTTGCTTTGTGAGATAATTCATCAGCCTCCTAGAGAACATGACAGTAGTACATAGGTCAGAAAATTAGGCAAGAGAAGCTGTATTCTAATTCCTCTGTAAGACATCCAGTAAGCAAACCTGGCTCCACAACTTTCCTCTTCGCATATTTCAACTACCACCAGATAGTTATCAAACCTCTGTAGCACAGCCAAGTTCTTCTTTCTCGAGTCCTTTTTCTCCCTCATTGTCTTGTATGAATGTAAATGCAATGCCTGGTTAGAACCAGAAGCTGAGTACTGTCACTAGGTAATTTTCAGTCTTGTTAAACAGACACTGAAGTGACCAAGCACTTCATTTTAATCTAGATGTTTCCAGTTCTTTGTTGAAAGTTGCTACGGTAGGTTTGACACATTCTTCTAACCACTCCAAGTTGCTCTGTTTTCTCTCAGTTTCCTGTGGAGATCTTTCTCATTCAATAAAGCCCCTCCTCTGGCAGAATAAAGTATTTTGGATCAGACATTAATTTTTTTAATGTCTGGCACTTGTCCTTGTTAGAACAGAAATCAAATAAACTCATATAGAGGATTCCTAATTGTATAATAAATGGTCCGTGGTCAACCCGAGGTTGTAGGTATGAGCAGAGGCTTTTACAGAGCTGAAGTTGCAACATTTTTTAGTCTGCCAGTAACCATACATTTGTTGGAAGTCTTCAGTGACATCTACACCAAGGCCCAAATCTTAAGAGGTTGCTTAAGCAACTAAGTGGAAATTAGAAATCCCGTTACTCATGGATTTGCAATGAAATAATTTATTCAAAGTGATGACCAGGATGTGCATTCAGCAACTCTGAAATTCAGCCATGCTCAGGAACTTCAGGCCAAACTCTATTATAAAACAGGGTGAATCATGATGAATACAACTGCCTTGAAGGTCTCTTAGTTAGAGACCACTGGGAGCTTGCCATGCCTATGCAGAAATAATCAAAAGTAGATCCATCCTTGTCAAGATTTAAACTGGAACTCTGTCATATATGAAACTTGAAGTTAGTTGATAATTATTTATGTAGGCAAGCAGTAGTGTGTTAAAATTTTATAATATGGGGATTGGAATCAACATAAATAGGAAGAAGGCAGCAACTAAGAAGAAAATTCAGCAGAGAATTTTGGGGGGATAGCACCCATTTCTCATGTCTTACTTATTACAGAAAGAAATGCACCAAGACAGGCTGCTGGAAAGCAGCTCTGTGGAGAAGGACCTGGGGGTCCTGGTGGACAACAATCTGTCCCTGACCAGCAGTGCCCTTGAGGCCAAGAAGGCCAAAGGTATCCGAGAGTGCATGAGGAACAGCACTGCCAGCAGCTCAAGGGAGGCTATCCTGTTCCTCTACTCAGCCCTGGTGAGGCACATCTGGAGTGCTGTGTCCCATTCCGGGCTCCTCAGGACAAGAGAGACATAGAGCTCCTGGAGCTGGTCCAGTGGAGGGCAACAAAGAGGGTTAAGGCACTGGAGGGACTCACTTACAAGGAATTGCTGAGGGAACTGGGCTTTCAGCCTCAAGAAGAGAAGACCGAGAGGAGACCTCATCAATGTTAGTAAGTATCTGAAGGGAGCGTGCCAAGACGATGGAGCCAAGCAATAGAATGAGGCAATGGGCAGAAACTGATGCACAGGAAGTTTAACCCAAACATAAGGAGGAACTTCTTTACTGTGTGGGTATTGCACACTGGATTGTCCAGGGAGGGTGTGGAGTGTCCCTCACTGGAGATATTCAGGATCTATCTGGACGCAGTCCTGTGCCATGTGCTCTGGGATGGCCCTGCTTAAGCAGGGAAGTTGGATCAGATCACTGTGGTCTCTTCCAACCTGACCCATTCTGTGATTCTGTGAAAATGGTCTCAAACAGACAATTATAGTTACAGACTTGTGACATTCTGGATCTAAAGAAATTGAGATTCAGTGCTAACGCATGAATCTGTAATACAAAATGCTTATTAGGTAGACTTAAGTACAATGTTTTGCTAAATCAGGAAGATGATTGCCTGACTGTTGACTTTGAAACATTTCCATCACCTTTTTAAGAAAGAAAATTTAGTATCCTAGTGATGCCCCCTATTCCTGAAATAATTTTCTTCTTCTTTAAATGGGCCATCACTGAGAGTTGCTCAGAGATGCACAAGGAATGCACAGAACAAGAAATGGTGTAATGCCAGCATGCATTTTGTCTTCCCTTTAAAACATACTACCTATTAAAGACAGAAAACATATCTCTTATTTTAGCTCCAGAACATTAGTATTTCACCCATTCAGAGATGGGTGAAATATTCATTCAGAAATTCAGGAATTAGTTCATGTACAAGAGGGGAGAACAAAATGCTGTTGCTGAAGGTGGGAAAAAAAAAAGGGAGGGGAACCTTAGATATGAAACATAATATTCCTCAGGCTATTATATTACCCACTTGTGTTAACATCCAATATTTCTTCTTTTAAATTGCAACTTGTATGCCCTGTATTTTAAGGCATCAAATTATACTGCCATATTGAGGATTATTTAAGCAATCCCAGTAAGTAGGTCAGTCAGTAATTTACTCTTGGTTTATAAGAGGGTGCTAAAAGAAAAGAGCAACACCGTTATTTGTTAAATGAACAGCTGGACCCAAATTGTTGGGGGAGAAAAAGCCATTAGTTGAGGAAGTGTTTTGTTAAGATTTCTAGCATAATGAAAAGTATGGCAAAATCTTTGTTTACCACAAAAAATTTGTGTAGGGAGCAAACACAATTAGAGCAGCCTCCTCTGCACAGCAGGTTGGATTAAGCATCAGGAGTAACAAAGCAAAGAAGAGCTCTGATGGCCCAGGGGACCAAGATGGGGGATGCATTTGGTCTTGTGCAGCCTGATTAGACCAGGTTTTTCCACAACCAGAGTGGAAAGACTCCAGAAGCTGCCACTGAGAGAAAAAAGAGGAAAGGATCTCAGTCAAATTTCTTTAGAATCACAAGCAAGAATCATTCAGTTATGATTTTGACATACCCAAAGACAAAAAATTATTAAATTGTCCTTATGAAACTAGAACAGCCTTCTGGCACCAGACCTCAGATATTTACTTGGTAACTAATCTCCAATTTCCCAGTGTTCCCACTGGAAATTCTCTCCAGTACTGTAATGCATCAAATGAATTCTAAAGAGAAGGTATTGATTTTGATGTGTGGCTGTAGGTAAATATGTAAGGCTAGAATAAAGCTTTTAAAAGGCACTAGCTGAATGGCACAGAAGGGGTGAAAAGGGCAAAGATCTGGTCTTAAATCTGACAGATCAGACAGGCCCTGACACTTATCCTTCCTTCTGAAAGCAGTATCAGCAACTCCTCCATGTGAATACTCTATGGTGAGGGACTGTCATGGGTTTGGATAGAGATGGTGGTAATGTCCTGCCTGTGCATCGTCATCCTCACCGCCACCCAGAATGGGCAACCGTGGGCACTAATACTTAGCATTCATAACAGAGGTAAATGGTAATATTCTTTTGGCTCAGTTATTTTACAACAGTGTAACTGTGCCTGGGCTGTGGTAATAAACCTAAACTTTTGCTGATGTTGGCCTCAAAAGCTTCCTTGAATGCTAGCTCTCAGTTACAGTTTGTCTTTTCCTTTGCTTAGAAACCTTGCTCCATAAGAATGAGTTTTATCCATGAACCTAGCTCTAGCTGGCCTTCCTCAGTGCAACAGACTGATTTCAAAAGTTCAGCTTCCCTTCCCCTCCCTCACAAAGATTTTTTTTTTCATAACCTCTGAAGCAAAAACATAATTAAATTTCCAAATCACTGCTACAGGATTTTATGGGAGGCTTAACTTTCCAGAGGAGTCTGCAATAAATCAGAAAGGCTTTATTAAGAGCTAATTTAAAATATCCTGGTAATTTTTTGTACTTACAAAAACACAGAGAGCAAGTAAGATCCTCACGTTGCTCTGCTATAGAAAAGAGGTAATTTGGGGCAGTGAGCAAGAAATGGGTAGTCAGAAGGTCAATACTGGGACAGTCCCTGCTCTCTATTCAGTTCTCAGTTTTCTAAGTTCATAGCCTATGGAGGATAACAGGACCTTCCTATTACATACTGGAGAATGTTAAGCAGTTACAGAATACAATTTTTGAACTTATTACAAGAACCAGCTTTCCACAGAAGGCAGTATGTCCAAGTCCCCGCTGTTCAGAGCACTAGGAAACTTTGGACAAATGCATACGCACAGGCATCTGCATTTTTAAGGATTCAGGAAAACAAGTATAGACACAAAATATGAACTGAAAGTAAATAAATTAGGGTACCAGCCTGATGGGGGAAAAGCATTTCATCACAAATTCATTTTCAAGGAAAGCCCTAGATCCTTCTCTGGCACCTGTCTTGTGACTGAAGAGTTTATTAGGCCAGATACTTCAGACAGTCTTGTAACCAGCAGTAGCAGTTCCTCTTCCCCAGGTAACCAGGAATCAATCCATTTAGGAGATCACGCATCACACTTCATCTGGCAATCCAGAAGCCAGCAAAAATTGCACAGCACAAATAGTTGCTTCCTGAAGAAAACACTCTGCCCATTGACTCTTGAAGGTCATGGCTAATCCTGAGGCACAAGCAGTGTGAAGAACACAGAGTTCGTGTGAAATCCTTCAGATGGCACAAGCACAGACTGCTGTTTTCTCCAAATTCCTAACCTAGATCATTCCTGACAGCTGTGGTGACCTCACCTGTGTCCAGCCCCGTGTCTTGCCAGCAGGATAATGCATAACTGACCAAACAAGAAATTCAGCACCTTGCAGAAGGCATGACCTGCGTGGTCTCACTGTTACCTTGAAACAGCTCTAGCACTGAGGAGGGGCTGACAGAAAAACTGACAGTTCTCAATTCACTTTGAGACAAGGAGGATGACAGAGTCAAAACAGGTAAGCCAAGCTTACTAGTGTCTTTTGCCAAGGCCATTAGAGAACATGTGTGTCCCTGCCATGATGTCTAAGCATGTCCGTATTTCCATGGTCAAGGGAATCAGAGAGAGATGACCCAAAAGGATCAAATGTTGACTACAGGAAGCCACAAAACTAATGCAGTCACCCAACTTTGTACAGGGTACACAAACTATCCAGGCTCCAGAAAGTCAGAGGGTGTCAGGCATTCTGAGGGATGAATCACCTTTTTCACAATTCTCTCCTAAAATAGGAGGACTAAGGGTAAACTCATAAATAAGACTGCAAACAGCAGGAGAGCAAACAAGAATCCAGTAATCCCTTGTTTGAAAGCAAGCTTGACTCTGTACTGCCCTCACCCCCACAAAAATGGCCCTGTCAGTCTGTCCTGTCTGTACCTACCGTCTCACCACAAGAGGTTACAGAGACACAGTCCATTAACAGATTTCCTCAGCAAAATTCCACTTCAGAAAATCTTTCACTTCAAAAGAAACTGAAAATTCACATAAAAATCAGATCATCTGGCCCGCAAGATACAAGAAAACTTTCCACAACAAGAAACAGACCGATCAACAGCTAGACTGAGGCAGCAGGATTTTGCAAAATGCCTGCTCTATAGTGTCTGTCTAATATCATGAATCAATAGATTACTGGCTTATGACCTGTGGAGTTTCCATTCCCTTACAGAGCAGACAGGAATATGGGCTAGGACATGCTCTAGCAGAACAACTCAGTAGAACAGCACTCAGACATTAACTACAAAATGCTGATGAAAAATACACCAAAAGTAGAGCCCTTCCTGGAAATTCCACTTACTAGTACTTTAACCAAACACATTTTTCTGCCTTGAGTAAACAAGCATATGAGGAAAAAATGAACAGCTAACAGAGGTTTGGAATCTTTTTTCATTTTTTGTTTCTAGTTTAAGTAACAAATAGCTGGCTTCTACACTGATGACTTCTCACTTAGGAGGGGCCATTTGGCTTTTAAAAGCTTAACGAGACTGTAACTAGATCACTGCTGCTTGTTTGTCAAATTTGCAATCTAAAATTCCATCTCCAACACACAAAGCAATTGGAAGAATAATGCAAAAGAAGTGTCTGTGTTTCTGTGTGAATGCAGAAGGTATGGCCTGAAATCCACACACAGAGCTCGGGTTCAAAGATGCAGCAGCCTCATGAGGGGTGTCCACCGCCCAACCCGAGCATGGCCAGATGGTCAGAGCAGCTCTCACAACACAATGCTGGGGCAGGGGGCTTCACAGGGAAGTGGCCTCTGGGGCAAGGATGCTGAGACTGGCCAACCCTGTCCTACAAGCTCTGCCTGCTTCACCTAATGGATGGATACCGGATGACAAGGCTAAAAGCCTAGAGTACAGGCTAATGGTTATTATGGGGTGTAATAGGACTGGTAGACTGGGGATCATACACAGACTGTAGCCTCACAAAGAAGCTGAGGCAGGGTAGGATCTTGTAAGCTGGAATCCTGGAGTTTATTTTAATATTAAAAAAAAAAAAAACAACAAAACACATAATTGAAAGCATTGATCTGTTCTGTGTATCTATACTTCCTGGACAAAAAAGGATAGCAGAAACCATGAGCATACCTATATCAGATGTTAGGTGTTACTATGAAAAACTTAAAGCAAATTTTCATTATTTAACCGTAATAAAAAGAAGACCAAGATCCATGAGGGAGCTATAATAAAGAGCAGCTTCTGATTTCATTCGTGGAGTCCTTTAAAGACACTGCTCTTACATACCAGGTCTAAGGCTTTCTTGAGGAGAGGAACACACTACCAAAAGCAAAGCTGGACTGGAAAAAGGAAGGTTATTCTTCTGTGCTTCTCAGTTTCAGCACAGAAGCTGTTTCAAAGCAAAGAATAAAGTCGCTGTATTTCTTGAGGCAGCTGAGGAAAACCTTCAGGGTTTGCTCTGAAGGTGCAGTAATCTCTGCATTCAGCACAACACTGCACATGCAGCAACATCTTTGGCAGCTGGGCCTTACACACAGTGCCCTTTATGCACAGGAACACAAGGCAGTCCTTAATGCCTGATCTCAAGCCTGGAATTCTGTTGTGGGTACATAAGACAGAGTCTATCAGACTACTTAGACATTTAATATGACATTGCTCTTACCCTTAAGGTTCCTCAGTGAAACCAGGGCCCTCTCACTGACTTCAGCTTTCCCTAAAAAATCACTGCATCCTGCAGCCACCTAGACAGCTGTTCCCTGTCATCCCCCTGCCATGCCACCTACAGATTTGAACCTAGCAGCCTTTTCTTGGGACTAATCATTTAATAGCTGTCTGGCAGCCAGCAAGTAGTTATTTTTCCAGGGTAGTTGGGATGTGAAGAAGGCTGTATTGATAAACTGGGCTCTGAGTCCCTGAGATAGAGAGCAGCCTCTCTCTGCTGATGGCAGGTCAGGCAGATATGACCTCTCATGTTGGCAGACATCTGCTGGGGAAGCAGCTTTCTGACATGATGGCACTTCACGTTCCTCTTTGCGTGAAAAAACACTGAGTAGAAAAGCCAGAGCTCCTTAAAAGAAAAAGGGGCTTCCCATCAATATCCAAAAGAATCAAGAAAAATTTCCCCTATCATCAGATGTTCTTTTGCATTCAGGTAATGGGAATGAGAAATGACGGCAAAGCTGAAGAAGCAAAACTGATTTGCTTTCTGTATGTAGACACGTGGGCAAGCATCTACTCTGATCAATCCATCCAGGTTCTCACTAACTCTGAACAGAGAAACTCCTTGTTTATCCTGGTGTGTCACTGACCAAGTTTCCCTGTTTCTCTCCACCTCTGCTCAGAGGCATCTTGGAATTCTTTAAAGAAGTAAGTGGATTTGGCATTTAAGCGACTGGCCTTCAGCTACAGACTCAGCACCCTGAATCATGTGAGCCAGACCTGCCCTCAGTCTTGGAGCACAGGCTGCTTCCTTGTCAACGCTTCACTAAAGCAGTATCTGCACACTGGGGCCTCCTTGCTCCTGCTGGTGAACCTATACCCTCCTAGAAAGCTGATTCAGGTCTTCAAAACCCATAGAAACTTCAAGAAAGCCAAAACTGCCAATCAGCCTTCATCTTGCAAGACCTATCACTGCACTGCCATGACCGTGGTTACTTCTGTCAGAAGGCTGAGAAGGAATGTCAGAAAGTTACAGCAAATCAAAAAGAACTTTTTTCCCCAGCTCATCTAGAAAGCTGGATACGAGTTCATTCTTCCTCTAAATAAAGGGAAAGGAGAAGAATGTGAAAGGCTGAATTTCAGGAGGATCTTTTACTTCATGGCACTGCACTTTTTAAACACTCTTAAGTCACACAGCAAACCTTTGGGGGAGACTTCATTAACTTACAGATAGGGTATAAAAAAGAAGATTAGAATAGACAATGAAATAACAGAGGGAGACAGGAGATTAGCGAAATGTTTCACATGCAAAACCAGAACTGCATTGAGGAATCTGTCATCCCAGCCTTTCCCTATCCTCTAATGGCACAATTTCCAAAGAAGGATTTTGTGTTTCCATAATGCTCCCTCTGTAAACTGCTAGTGAAGTGTTACAACTAAGAGGAAAAGCAGACAGACAGCTTCTGAGACTGACCAGGAGGAAGATGCTGTCTGCAGAAAAACAAAGTCAGAAGAATAGGCAGGCATGTCTAGAACACATTACATTCCCTTCTTTCTGATTCTATCCTGTCATTTAAAAGCTCATTCACCAACTTCAGGGCTTGCAATCCTGCCTCTTGCATGCACCACTTTGTGGTTTCACACAAATTCCAAAGTCAGCAGGATGGAGTCCGTAAAGAAGGAGAAAAAACCAAAACCAAAAAACAACCAAACCAAACCCTTTCAAGCAAAAAAAAAAACCTTGTTGCCAAGGCAAGGCCCAGACCAGATGTGTTGGTAATTTCTCACTTGCCTGTATGAAAAAATGAGTACAGATAAAATTTCCATCTCTTGCCTTCTATTCTGCCTCCAGGAAAAACACAGTCTTTCCACACCTTAGAAGAGAGGGGCCAAGCCCCCTCCATGTACATCCATGGCAGTAACCAAATATTTTTTTCCATACTTCAGTCCCCGACAGAGCTGAGAGGAGAGTGAAAAAGCTTTTTACAGTGACATATTTCAATGTGCTTTACAGCCACAAGGAAGCAGGTCAATTATGACAGTTCCTGAAGTGATAATAACTGAGGCAGATTTACTGCATTGCTCTTTGGAGTCCAGCAAGACTTTCTATCATATTTAGGGAAGACATCTTATCAAAGTTGTAATTCCACTGCATTGAGATACACATACTTATCACAAGTGCACTGAGTGAAAGCCTCAAGAGTAAGCACAGACAAATGATCTATTTTTCTTTCACTCTGGGTAAACAAATTATTTATCACAGAGACTTTAGCAGAACTCACCATTACACAAACAATGTAGGTAACTGGGCATTAAGACCAAAATTGTGAAAAGCAGACAGAGACAGAGTGCCCACTTTGTGGCATTTTACAGTGATCTCTGATTACCAAAAGAGCAGAGTGACAATCTCTCTCAATCAGCCTAAGCTTGGCACCTTAAATGGATAATGATTTTGAAAAACCAAAGGGAAAGTCTCTGAAAATTCCACCTCTACAGAGTGAAATTGCCTTGGACCTTCATGAACCTCTCCTGAGGCTGATCAAGAACTGTTTTAGGGCCAACATCATGTAAAATGGTGTGACACTCCCATCTGCAGAACTGTAAAGGCGATACAACAAAGCAGATATTTTGCACTCTAGAGTTGAATCACCAGGGGAACACCAAGATTCCTGTATGTCTTTCAACATCAAATAAAATCAAAGTGGTTTTTCCCACATAACTGATAGCTGGTACTGTATCCAAATGTCTAACAAAAACTGGCTGGCTTTGAAAGAGGTTTTTCCTGGCTTCCTTCCAAACTGGTCTCAAAGCTACCTCCATAAGATGCAAGCCTCCAATGTAACAGACATGCAAGAAAAAAAGATGCTCAGTAGTTGCATATATTAAATGCTGAGACATTTTCCACTGTTGCAGGTGTTGATAGATCATCTGGTCCAAACTTACTTCAGCTCATATTTTTTATTCTTCCCCAAAATAGGTAAATGAAGCAAAAAAGGACAGAATTTTTTTAACTCCTTATCCCTCCCTCCCCTAAATTAACTTCTTGCATTCTTCCAAAATATGTAATCACATGGTAGAAGATATTTTTTCCCCTTTCTGAGCAAGTAATGAACAAGTAAACTCCATTTTGCTTGACGGAAATGCTGCAGAGATGCACTCAACTTATTTTTTGCCACTTGACAGAAATGCTCTACTTTTTCCGTTTTTTTTTCCTTTTTTCTTTTTTTCCTTTTTTTTTTTTCCAAGGAGAAGAAAAATTCTTATGCTAGCCCTGGGATATGAAGTTAAAATTACAAGTGCACAAATTATCCATGTCACTGCACCATTGCTGGGTAAGGCAGCCTCTCTGGAAACAATAGCTGGGGCTTGAGGTATCCACAGGGAAAAGAGAACATCGTGCTTTATTTCCTGCCCTTCTCATGGGATTTACTCTTGGCAAAGTGCCTGTGTGGTTTACGTCAGAAGGGATACATGATTTGCATGTGCATCCAGTGCTCACTGTGAGGTAACTCTTTAGTGCTGATGGAGCATAAAAGGACTGAGCATCCCGTGAATTAAAAAAAAAAAAAAACAACAAAACAAAACCCAACCAAAAATCACCCGAGAACCTTCCTCCATCAGGAAAAGCCAAAGGCCTGACAGGCTCTGGTAAGAGAGGGAGAAAGATGAATACCCACAAATCCCTCCAACAAATCCAAAAGCAGTGATGAGAAGAAATTACTGTTAGATTCTGTAATCAGATAATGGCAGAACAGCGTCAGTGCATGAAAATCTGCAACAAGAACATGAAACAAGCACATTTCTGGGTCCCTTTTTTGCCCTTTTTCTCCTCTTTGGATCATTTTAAAAACAGGCACTACTTCTTCCAGGTGTGTATTAGTACAAGAAATGTAAATAAATATAGATGGACAAATAAAACTTTGACCAGCATACTCATGTGGAATCAGGTCAGTATCCATCAGAAATATTCCATGATCCTGTATGCTTAAAGATAAACCAACCAACCAAAAAAAAAACCTCAAAACCAAAACAACTCCCTCCAAGAAAACCACCCACCCAAACTTTTTACAAGAACAAAGCTTGCAAGGTGAAACCCGTGGTTTTGCCCTATCACTTGACACACAGGTTCCCACTGCTGTTCACATGGCTGGAGAATCTGTTCAGCAACAGAACTACAAATACCATCGCCTTGGATTCAGCAGTCTGTAATGGATGAATGAAATTCCTTTCTCCCTTCTAACAGGTGTGGTCCAGGCAGCCCAAAGAGTCCGCATAGCAGAACCTGGTTCACTACTATTTACCATGAGAGATAATAAGCAGTCCACTGTTTCTTCTGGTGGCCACTCAGAATTACGTCAGCTGTAACAACTACCTCTGTTTTGTCTCTATTTTAGAGGACTTGGGGGACTGAGAGCACCAAGCATCTTGCTGTTGTTTGTGGAACAAATTGTCTCAGAATTTGCGGAATAATCAGGAATGGGGAGAAACACTCTATATCATAACTCCTTGGGACTCTGTAGTCTTGCACTAATTTGCCTGTCTGTGCAGGGAGGAAAAGGCTGGTTATAAAAAAAATACAGAATTAGCAGCCTTCCTTGTTGGTATGGCAAAAGAAAATAAAAAACTCATGCCAATATAATGAATCTCTGAGTAACAATGGAGCTTTGGGAAGACAGTAACAATTTCTCCCTCCAAAGCATGAAAATCACAGAGATCAATACAGCTTAAGGGAGATACTTGCCAAGCTCTCAATGTTTTTGCATAGCAGCTTTCATACAAACTGGGTCCAAAGTAAGCAAGAAAAGCAAAGACACACAGAGACAAGGAAAAGCAACCCCAACCAACCTGAGTTTGAAAAGGAAAGGGATGGATTCAGATACAATTCAAGAGGAAACGGAGGACGCTTTCACAACTGCCCTGGAAGTTGTGAATCATAGGGCAGCCATGGTCCAGCTGGTCACCTGCTGTATGTACAGCTGCTATGAAGTTAAAAGTGAGCCAGAAGGGTCAAGCTTCCAGAGATGTGCTACTACAAAACCATAAGCAATTTTAAAAGCACCCACAAGTGAGCATTTCATTCCTGGAAAAAACAAAAAATCTAAACCAAAACCAAACAAACAAAAACAAAAAAAAACCCAAACAAACAAAACCACACAACAAACAACCCCCCCCAAAAAAAACTAAACAAAAAACCAACAGCAAAACAAAAAGCAAAACAAGAAAGCACCCCATCTTTACTTAAAATACCTTTTTGATACCTTTCTGCGCATTTGTATAATATCTAACATCGTGGGTTCCTGATGTGATTGGGCTTTGTCCATGACACCATAAGAGCAATAACAAGCTTAGTGAAATTAATAAACTCATAATGAATTGAAAGGGCTTTGCCTCAAAGCAGCAAACAATATCTGGAGACTGTTTTTCCTCAAATTCTAACCTTTGTTTTCTGTACAAATACCACCTTCCTTCTATTTGTACCTCTTACACAGAGACAGGTCAGACAGACAGACACTGGCGAAGGAAAGCAGGAGCAAAGCAGTATTTGCTCAACAGCAAACCAGCATTCCTTGCTGAGGACAATAACTGCAGCACTCTCCCAAGGACTGGTGAAATCTAACTATCAACAAACAAAGCTAATCTCAGAGAAGAGAGAAAAGAGTGAAAACCAGAAGGGCATCCAAACACTTGCTCTGAGTTCTCTCAAGAAATTCTGCATCTTTAGCAAATGTAATGTGCATAGTTACTTGCAAATGAATTCTGACTCTTCCTTCCTGCCATGCAATTCTTCATAATTTACTCTCATCTCCCTTTTCCTCTTCCTCTACAACTCGAATTACATTTTGGAAATGTATCCCTTGTTTGAGAAACAGGATTTAATATCATCCTAATCAGCTCCTATTTTTTGGGGAGGAGGAAAAAGGAATGGAAATTAATATTGTTCCATTTGCTTGCATACATTCACATGTTAGAAGGGTGGGATAAATCTAGGATCCATATTCAGAAAATTTTTATTTTCATCATTCAAGAATTTTATGGAGGAAAGGAAGGCTTTCTCCCTGAACAGGGAGTCTCTTCCCTGTACACAAAGACCTTTGGTTTCCAGGCACCTTTTCTAGCCTTCTGTGTCTGTTGCCTTCTTTCTAAACAGCAAAATCCAGTTATTATTACAGATAGCACTTACAGCTAAACTCCTGTTTAGCTCTCAACCCTCTCCCAGCTTTTCGTGCTGGACACAGCCCAATGTGTGCAGAGGCTGTGACTACAACACTGAGTGACAGAGGTTCCTGTATCTGAAGATAATGACATTGTTTATATTTGATGGTGGGGGGGAAACAAAACCCAAAACAGGACTTATGTAAATCTCTACAGATACTGATTAGCTGATTTCAAAAATAAAGAAAAGGGATGATGTTGATTTGCAGCAATGGAGAAAATCTGCTTTTAATCATGGGGAGGCATCTGAGCTTTTATAATCAGCATTTCTTCACTGTGTCCCTGTATTAGAGTCACAGAAGAGATCTCTATAATAATCAAGAAATTCAAACCTGAACATTTTATAAATAAAAATCTGCAAACCCTAAGTGAATAGAAGGATGTAATTCAGTCTAGGATTTCTGCAGCTGTTAATAAATCACTCAAGCTGCACTCCGGCAGCTTATGACATCAGCAGATCCCCTCAAGTGAATTACAGCCATTAATTTACACAGAGGAGGCCATCTATCATCTATTATTGACCATCTGCTACTAAGAATATGTACATTTTTGATAAATTAATAAGACTTTGGTGGGAAATATCTTTTATTTTCTTCCTAAATATATTCATTTGTGATATTCAGCAAACCTGACTGACAGGCTTGTACCTGTCAGTCAAAACCAACTTGTGACATCAGCCAGAGGTGGTCACACCTTGATGGCCTGGTCCACCTGCCAGCACCTCAGGCGAGGCCCAGGGGCTGATGGTTAAGGTCCTGCTCCTGCACAGAGGAAAGGGACTGATCCTCTCACAGGAACCACAGAAGATACTTACTCACCCAGCATACAAAGGAAACAAACTCTCAGTGTGACCACACCAACAGAAGAGTGGTGTTGTTTGCAATGTGAAACCTGTTACCTCTTTGCACATCATTTCTTCCCAGCAGTGAAAGTAACAGCCACAGAGCAACTCTCTGCTCTGCACAGAATATAAAACACCACCATAAATGAAAGATCAGGCTCATTACACCTGATGATTTCCTTTGGCTCCTTCCTTGTAATACTCTCTGCTTCCTCATACTTCACCTCCACTCGGTGATACTGCTGGACTCCTAAGACTGTCAGAACTGATGGTAAGGATTTGGGCACAGTATTTCCAGTTTAAAATTCCAACACAAGTTCTACATGAGACACAGCACAAGTCATGGTGTGCTTTAAAACTTTCATGGCATGAAGGTGCCTTAGAGCCTGGCAGGCGTGCTAAAGAGCCAGAACATACATGACAACTCGGCTCTGACACTGGCACAGGAACACTCCCAGATGTCTGCGTCACAGCTGCTGATGCTGCGTCTCTGTAAAAGCACTGTGGAATAAAAGTCAGGAATGAAACCCCAATGCCTGCATGGCGGAGCAGAACTGTCAAGCAGGTGATGGACTTTTCAATCGCGGTTGTATGTTTGCAGTTCTCCAAATTACCCACTCCCACGGCCTGTAAATCAGATTTGCAAATAAAGTCAGAGTGGGCACACAGGCACAGAACACCATTTGCTCGGTTAGAGCTGTATCTTTTTCAGCTTAAGCTGGATTTGGCTTCGTATCAATGGAAAGGTTTTGTTGCGGGGTGGTTTGGAAGAGGGAGGCTCAGGGCTGGATTCTGACCCTGCAGCCATGGGCAGAGGTCTGGGCCCACATAAAGCCCCAGAGGGCACAGCGCAGCAGCTCCTACACGCAACTCAAGTCTAAAGTTCAGCTTTTGCTTCTTAAAAGATATGGCTTGTACAAAACCACTCATCACATACATATTTTAGGAACTACAAATTTTCAGTAAAAACTGGATGACCAAAAATGTTTACAGTATTACAGCTGTGCTGTCATAGCATATATGGGATGCTGAAAATGTAAAAACTATTTCCAAAGTGGGAACATTTACAAAAACTGCAAAAAGTAATTTTTTTTTTAATAACTGTAACAATTTAGGAAGACTGCTTTGGGAATTTAAAACTACTGATTCTTGCCAATGCACACGGAAACTTATCTAGGACCTGGTTCATGCTCAAAATCTTTTGGTCTAATAGTATCAGAAAAAAAAATCTCCAGAAGTCACAAAATCAACACAGGTATCTTGAGTAACATGTGACTGACTGAAATTTTTACACCTTTAACAAATGATTCTATCATTCCCATCCTTTGATAACTAAGTAGAAAACAACAGAGGTTTATTACCTGAGAATTTTCATGTTCTGGTGAGGGTCTAGGCTGATATGGTAACATTAACTTAGAAAGTAAAACCAATGTTGAAACTGACCTAAATAACTTCTAAATTGAAGCCTGAACATGCTATACAAAATATAATAAATTACATTTAGCGGGAGATATTTGCCATGTATCTGCTGGTTTACAAAAAAAAAAAAAAAAGCACATTTAACACAGTAAACTTATTCTTGAAGCATCCTATCATGATTTGACCATGGTTTCATCACACAACTTTCTTATTTTCAAAGACAGTATTCTGTTCTATTGAATCGAAGGCCTACAATGCAAAACTGCTACAATGCAGAAGTAACAAACCCAACTGTAACTGAGGTGGAAATAGTGATTATTTTATCATTAAACTTTTGTAATTGTTACCAGAAGAACAGAAGAAACAAGTCCCAGAAAAATGAATTCTGGAAAAAAAAAAAAATGTTGTCCTTTCAGATGTAGCCAGGGCCTTGTCACCAGATCACCTGCTGGAGTCTAGGGAAGGGATGCAAATAGGGATCCTTCTGTGTGCTGCTTCAACCCCATAAAGGATTCACCAGCCATTGCTGGAGCAAGGGAAAACTCTTGTTGCCATGAAGACTGAAGCCAGCATCTTCCAGTCTAGCAATATCCAACCTTCCAAGAGGACTGTACTCATTCCCATAAACCTACACAGCAACCTGGTGCACTAGAAAGCAATATAAACACATTGTTACTAGTATTATCCAGTGTCACTGCTTGCAATGCTGCTGACAGTCCATTCTGGTTCGAATTAAGTCTTTTAGACATTTATAATTCACCTGTAAAAGCCTATGTTAACCTGGTTTAGCAACTGGGCAGGCAAAATCTCAGCTTCAGAAGCAATTTCTTGTTATCAAATTAGAGTAAAACCAATTTGCCTAGCAATTTGGCTTGTTGAGACACATGACATTTCCAAATATCGTCTCACTGGTATTATTAAAGCAAAATTAAACAAAGTCACATGCAAAATTATGTTTAATTGAAAATCTTTAGCACCCTACTATGCATAAAGCTGAGGATTTGGTATTCTGGGTGAGTAGCTGTTGACGGGATAGCTGCTACCCGGCGAGTCTTCCCCTCTTCACGGACATTTCTGGTTATCTCAGAACGAGTGCAAACAATCTAAAAGCTTTGGGAAACTTATAAAAATAAAGCGCCTGCTTGAGAGCACTCTGTACTGCCACAAGCTTATTGTACAACAAAATACAGAAAATGCAACGTGAAACACCACGCGTATCATGGAATTCCTGAACTTCCAGCAGGAAAGCGTTGGCCTCCGAGCTTTCCAAGCCCCGCGAACGTAGTAACGCTCAGCAGCTACTGCACTAGCAAGCTTTCTTTCCGCACAAGAGCGTGTATTTCAGCCCGCTCCTGCCCTCGGGCGGTATCGCAGCCGCCTCTCCCCGCCCCGCTATCGCGACAGGGCGCGACACTGGCGCCGCCGCCTTTGTTCGGGCGCGGGGGCGCTTTGTTCGTGCCCCGCCACCGGGGGGCGCTGCCGCTGCCGGCCCCGCCGCCGGTGCCTTCGGCGCTGCTCCGGGAAGGGGGGGAAGGAGGGGGGTGCGCGGTAGAAGAGAGGGCGTGCCGTCCCAGCCCGCGGGGGCCATTTTTAAATGCCTCTGTCAGGCAGCGGCGCGGGGGGGAGCAGGTGCCGGAAGAGCTGAGTTTGCGGTCCCGCTCCCCTCTCCCGCGAGGCAGGGCGAGCTGTCGCCTCACAGACCGCCCCAAGACCGGCGAGGCGGGGGAATCAGGAGGCGGCACAAGGAGGCCTGTCGCAGCTCCATCCCCGTGCGCGCCCCGCGGCGGGGAGTCCCCCGCGTTTAAAGGGCAGCACCGCGCGGAGGGATCCCGGAGCGGGACTTCTTCCCCGCACACACGGCCGTGCGGGACAGCCCGGTCCTCGTTCTCCCTCCTTAGCGGGATCCCTCCGCCGCGCCGGGCGGTCATGGGCCCCGCCGCCGTCTCCGCTCCGCGGCCGGACGCGCT
>VZTF01009438.1:128368-186422 GCA_013397755.1 Cnemophilus loriae
CGCTTTCTCGCGGGGCGCGGCGGAGGGATCTCCAGGCGGCTCTCCCCGCCGCCTCCCCCCTGCGCCGCTCGCCCCTCGGCGCCGCCATCTTGGATTTTAATCCGCCATTTTTTTCCTCCCCCCACTCGGAATTATTTTTTATCACTATCGCCGCTTTTTTTTTTTCCTCCCCCTTTCCTTAGTTTTCCTCCCCACTCCGCCCTTCCCTGGCTCGGTCTTCACTTTCCCACCTTCAGCTTCCTCCCTCCCCCCTCCTTCCCCCNACGCCAGGGGGCAGCAGCGGGGGCGGGGGCGGCGCCGCCTGGGCCGGACCCGGTCCCGCTCCCTTTCCGCCGGCCCGGCCCTGCGTTCTGGACCGGGAGTTTCGGTCAGTTCCAGTACTCCATGTCTGGGTTGATGGTTTTAGTGACCCTCTGGATCTTGCCTTGGTTTGATGGAATGGCCGGACTGATGCCTTAGGGGTTTTTTGGTATGTTTTTTTGGTTGGGTTTGGTTTTTTTTTTGTGATTTTTTATCGGGGGATATATGCCTTTAGGGCCAAAGTAAGGCACGTCTTTGTCCAGTATCTGTATCTGAAACTTTAAAGTGAAGTTACCTTTAAGAAGTTACTCTCGGAAACGCTAAAACCGATGAGTGAGAGAGAGCGTGCGTGGTATTTTGTCAGGGTGTGTCACAGGCGGTGTGAGAATCTGAAGTGTAGAACTTCGTGGAGTTTTCTCGTGCGTTGAATTCAGTGCAGAGCAACACGTCTCAGGACAAGAGGACAGTCTTTAAGTTGTGCTAGGAGAGATTTAGGTTGGACATAAGGAAGAATTTCTTCACAGAGTGTAGTTAGCCATTGGAATGGGCTGCTTGGGAAGGTGATGCAGTCACCGTCCCTGGAGGTGTTTAAGGAAAGACTGGACGTGGCAATTAATGCCATGGTCTAGTTGACAGGGTGGTGTTCAGTCATGGATTGGTCTCGATGATCTCAGAGGTCTTTCCCAACCTAATTGATTCTGTGATATGAGATGGCAATCTGATCAGTGTTTAGTAGCATAACTATAAATACATGCAGGCACGTTTTTATCAGTGAGGTTAAAATGCATTGTAGGATAAATTCTCACGGAGCCATGCCTTGTTTCCATAATCTGACAGCTATAACTATGGATGCAGCTGCTTCAATTTTCATTAAAACTGAACATTTCTCTTCAGTTGTTTGCTTTCTTCCTTGCAAGTAACAATGTGTGAGGAAATAAAGGCTTACTTGGTTGAAAAGTTTGATTTTATTGTTTCTTTATCAGGCAGTTTTGTTATTAGGACCAGATAGACACAGACTTCTCTGCTTTATACCCACTGGAGCTCACTAACTGGAAATTCAGACTTATTTAAAGCAATTTCTTAATGTATTGCGTATAAAATGAATGAGTGGGATGATGTATCCTATGTTCTCCGTAACAGGACTGATTAGGGCTCTTGAAGGCTTTTTTTGCTCTGTTAGCACTATCCTGTTGCAGGACTACACTTCCCAGTATGCTCTTCACTGCAAACAGCACATGCTTTAAGGCAACAGACAGTTGCCCAACTCAGCATGGTGAGTGTAAGGTGCGATACTCCTGTGCTAAACCAGAGCTGTGGTTTTAGGATGCACAGAAGTCCCACCTTAAGTACTCCTGACCACTCCCCTGACCTCGTGTGTTCCCCCTGCCCCACAACATCCACTCGTGGTTCAAGCCAGCCAGATTCAGACTTGTCTGGTGACCCCTGATTCGCTGACCAAATCATTGGAGTCACTTGGCTCTGCATTTGTTTTGCTGGCACAGAGGGAGGATGGCGTGGAAGTGGGCACGAGCAGGTGGGGAGGCAGCAGGGCTACTTTTGGAGTTACACTGGTTTGGAGTCTTCATTGAACTGTTTGATCCAGCCATGGTGGGGCTGCCCTGAACTGAACCTGAACCTGTGTAAGTTGCATAGCTGCACACACGCAGAGTTAAATTGAGTTATGGAGAGGTTCACAGAGCGCTGGAATTGGTGGAAATGTTTGTGTGAATCGGCAGGTGGGAGGAAGGAGGTTCTCCCTCTCCTGGAAGCAGCGAGCTTTTGATTGTCTCTGTGACTGCTGAACGCTGGAATTGTTGCAGTGACTTAGGGGGATCACACAGGCTTTGGGGTGCTGTGCTCAGCCTCAACCTGAGAGAGCACCCAGTGGAGGACATGGCAGGAGAGAGGAGAAGGGGCAGGAGCTGCTGAAGTGTAATTCCCTCTCTGACACTCACTTTGTGCTGGTACTGGATTGCTTCTGTGCCTGTATTGTACTTGGATTAGTATCCAAATTGACACACAAAAATCACGTGGCTGCACAAGAGAAAAGGGGAATGTACAGGGTGAGCTATTGGTGAGAGACTGGAGCCTGGGTTTGGGTCAGTTTTGGATCCAGGTGTGCTCTCCCAAACCTGCGTCCTGGGGCTGCAGTTCTGCAACAAACAGTCTGAACTGTCCTGAGTCAGTTTTGTCATAGTCTTACAGCGTCTCCATGCCACTGTTAATCCATGTCAAGTTCTGCACTGAGCTTATTCTCAGCACGAGCTGAAAAGAAACACTCAAAAAACATTTTCTGGGGGTCCAGTTTACTGAACCAGTTCATCCCAAATGCAGTAACCAAAATAAGACTTGAGACTGTTTTGAATAGCTCCTTAAAGCTGTGCAAGTTTTCATTCCACTTTGATTTTGATCAGTCATTTTTATTCTGGTGATCCCATAGGAAAACTAGTTGCACAGTTTTGCTCTGCTTCCCAAATTCAAAGGTCTGTTACTTTTTGTAGGACTATCAATAATGAAACCTGTGTCTTTTCTCTTGATACCACTGACTTGTCCAGAAGAACTGAGGCTGGGGTTTTTGTTTCGGTTTTTTTGTGTCTTATATTTGCTTTACATCAGTCTTGTTGAGGAAAACTTCTTTGCAGCTACTGTTAATTTAAAAAAAAAAAAAAAAGGAAAGCCAAAATTTAGGTGGTTTTGTTCTTAAAAATAATAGGAAAAGAAATCCATAAACTATATTTTAAAGGTGGTCCATTGTCTCTCTGTATACTTGAGACTATGGGAAAGGAGAGGATGACCCTGTCTGTTAGGAAAACCTCCTGATCCTAATGTCTTTGCCTGTGTCCTGGAGAAGGATGAATAAAACCCATTGCCTCTTTGCCTGAGTTAGAAGCTGTCCCTGTCTTTTAAGTAATAAAAAAGTATATGCAAAAAATGTGTTATGGAAAACTAAAAAAAATGATACTTGAGTTTTTTGTAGGTACTGATGTGTTTCAGTGGTTTAAGGGTTTATTGGCTTGGTTTTGTGCTGCTTTTTTTTCCCCCTCGGAACAAGACTTTTCTGAATTGATGGCTTTCGCAGATGAGGACCCAAATTCTGGGAGGCTCAGACAACTTTTGAGATCTGTTTTATGAATTTCTTTACTCAAATTCATCGGGATTTACTGCACTTCCTAGTATGAAAGGACTAAAGCTTTCCAAGTGTAACGTGAATCTGAATGGCACTGTTTAATCAGTCTGGTGAACACTTCTGGGTAGCTCTGGCTTTGGGAGTATCTTGGGTGATGGCTGCATTGATTGTGTTTGTGCTTCACTTGTTGAATGGTGCTTCTGAATGCTTCTGACTTGCAAATAATGCTCAGAAAGTATTAATGGATTTAATAAATTTAGAACCAAGTAAATGAAACTTGAGTTTTCATTTTTAAGAGTACTGTTGCAATGAAATGCCAGATACCTCAGTGAGAGGTGCCAAATGCAATTGAACTACATTTTGGCATTTGAGGAAATGTGCCTGTCAAGCTACCATAATAGAATTGCTAAAGGCAGTGTAATTTAAAGAGTAGTGGTGTTATTAATAAAGGCTTAAAACAGCAGTGTGGTCATTTATATTGAAATACAAAAGGTCCCTTGGAAGCTCTAATTGTGCTGGTAAACTTCACGGTTATCGATAAACGTGAAGTCCTGAGTGGTCCATGTGTGGTGTTAGAGTTTGATGGCAGAGCTCTGTAGCAAGAGTTTCGAAGTATGTGGTGGTGTAAGTATGTTTGAGTTTTTTCTTGAATGGGAAGGTAGTGTTCATCTCTTCCTTTTCTCCGTCAGTTCCTAAAGGACTTGTCAGTGTGAGTCTGATGTAGAAAGTAGTGAGAACAAATCGCATCTGAAGAAACATTAAATACCATGTGGTGGTGGTGAGTAGGGCATCTCTTGCTCCCTTTCAGGTTTTCTGTTGGCATTAGCAGCTGTGATATTCATGGAGAAAGGAATCCTGTCTGTTGTTTCTGGCTTTTGATATTGTGTCTGGAAAGCACTGTTTGGGTACTGGGAGAGGGAATCACAGAATCCCGGAATGGGTCAGTTTGGAAGGGACTCCAGTGGGTCCTCTGGCCCAGCCTTCCTGCTTAAGCAGGGCCATCCCACAGAACATGGCACAGGATTGTGGCCAGATAGATCCTGAATATCTCCAGCGAGGGAGACTCCACACCTTCTCTGGGCAATCTGTTCCAGTGCTCGTTCACCCGCACAGTAAAGAAGTTCTGCCCCGTATTCTGGTGGAACTTCTGTGCATCTGTTTCTGCCCATTGCCTCTTGTCCTATTGGATAGAGGCTGAAGCAGCACACTTGCAGTTTTCAAGTTTGTCATTTGGCTGATACTGGGAAGTAGAGGCAGCAGGAGATGGAGACAAAGGTTTCCTTCCTCATTAGGCTGTTGAGCCCAAACAAATAATGATTTTTCACCAGAATTTTGCTATGCTTCACTAAATGACCTGATTTTGCTTGAGGAGGACTTACGTTGCTGTCTATATCAATCTGTTTTGGAGCAGAATGAAGTCTTGTTCCTGATGTTTAGTATAGTTTGAGTATCATTCTGTGGCCACATTGCTTCTTACCTTTGCAGTGGTACCTTCCTTGTCATTGCTGTTATTGGTTAAGCAGAAGTGTGTTGGCACAAACAGTACTCACCCTCCCCAAAGGGCACTTGCGAAAGATGGGTTTCCTTCTCTGCGCAGAGAACGCCTTTCCTTCAGCCCACCATGGCTGCTGTACCTGGGAGTTGGCAGAAAGTACCACAGTAAGCATCTTCCCCCGGCCGGCTGGATACAATACGGGATTCATCTACAGTCAGACTTCATGGTAGCTTCATTCAACTGTACTGCTCTTGAGCTGTAGCACAGCACAGGGTGGAGTTCAGTCCTGGTGTACAAAGACACCAAGACTGAATTTTGTGCAAGTCTTTAATGTTGTTTCTGTTTTAATACTTTTCATTACCAATGTTACAAAAACGTGGTGGAATGTGGGTTAATTAATTTTACAGGTCTGTATACTCTAATAGATTGAGAAGTAAGAAAAGCGAAGTTTGAGAGTGGGTTTGTCATTAAGTGTTTACATCAGAGTCAGTCAGTGGCAGATCTTCACAGAGTTGGTCTTCTGACAGTTCAGGTGGAATGCTTAACAGGGAAGTTTAGGGGGGTTGTTTTTGAGGTTTTGTTGGGGGTTTTGTTTTAGATGTATGTTATCATAAACTTACAGATGTATGTTATCAGGCAAGCTCTGTGAAGAAAAAAAAAGCCTATCCAAGGGTTTTTTTGAGGTACTTTGGAAAAATGGCTGGGTCTACCTGTAGTTGAATGAATAGAGTTAATCTTGAGGTTAAAGAAAATCCCTTCTATTACTGGCAGCAAGAAAATTATTTGTGCACTGAAACAATCTCAGTTCTTTTTCTTGATATTGATGCAGTACTTGAGGCAGCTTTTGCTCAGTGTGATTGTTACACTTCATTGATAGTCTTTACTGCCCTTCTGTGACAATTTATAAAAGGTACTAAAACCTGTCAATTTCTGGGTGATATGTTCTAGTAAGATGTTTGAGCCAATCTATTAATATACAATACACTTGTCTTTACTGTGTTTCCCTAATTGCCTCAATTTTCTGCATCTTTGTAAATAACTTAATTACAGATCATGCGGCCATAAACATTTCCTTAGGTAGCTGGATCACATAGGTGGCTAACAGAAGTCTAGTCATTTACTACTCTTACCTGATAAAAAGCAGAATTTGTACAAAAGACAGTATTGCAAATATCTGTTAGCTTGTTGTGACTTTCTTCCACCAGATTGAAATGTGTGTTACAATGGCCTGTTACCAGCTGTGAGCAGAGCATTGATGTTCATTTTATAATTACAGTAAAGTGAAAAGGCACAATTTATTTCTTTGTGAGGAAGCAGTAGGGAGGAGGGTGAATTAAGATCAAGTGAATGAATTACTAATGCGTAAATGCAATTGTAAAATAATTGTGTAAATCAGATTTCTTCCTGCAAGTTATACAGAGTGAGACACAACTGTGTACAAAAACATTATTAGCTTTCTTATAATTATTTATGCAAAAGACATTGAGAGTGCAGACAAAAACTAGCATGTGCTTTGCTAGACATTTATGTACTGTAAAATTTCAACTCTGCTTGTGACCCTCCTTAGTATTGGCACGTTGAACCAGGTGTGCTGTGACTGGTTTGTTTTGTAATATGGAACAGTAAGAATAGTAGCCTGGGTCCTTTAGGTCATCAGTCAGGGTTTTCTGAACTCTGATTTTTGCATAAAGATTTAACATCTTTCCCCTAACCCCATTCCAAAAATGTCCATTTTCTGGTTGGGTTTTTTTTCCTTTGTTTTTCTAAACTCTGCTCATCTTTAGTTCTTGGAGGATGCTTGTGAAATGGTCTTCTTTGCTGTAGAGTTCCCAATAGGTTATGGGTTTTATTTATTAGGAGGTAGAATCTTAATTGGTATGTATTTGAAAATACTCAGGGTCTGGAGTCACATAGCCCTGGATGTTTTTATCCACGTGTACCTATGCTTGTACAGGTATATCCATGGGTATAGTCCAGCTCTTAAAAATGAGTTGTCATTAGCAATTTATCACCTTTAGAATTCCATCCTGGCTGCCAGATGCCATTGTAAGTTGTAGGACAATACTTCACCTGTTCACAGTTCCATGTGCTGGTGCTAATGAATGGCTTTTCTTTCTTCCTAATGCAAATGCAGATTGGCATCTCTCCTCTTCCCTTTCCCCACTTTTTTTGGGGGGAGGGGGGGAAGGGGCGGGGCTTGGTTGTGTGTTTTGGTTTTCTTTCATTATGATTGTTGGGGTATTATTATTTTTGTTAAACTCTGTGTCTTGAAAACAGTATCCCAGTAAGTTCTAATCATGTTTATGTTTTACTTCCAGTAGGAATTGGAACCGAATTTATTCATCCACTTCTCCAAGCCTTTTGAAAAGTGACTAAATGCAACTGAGTCAGATTGTCTGTGGGTATGAAGTGGCTGGGAGAATCCAAGAACATGGTAGTGAATGGCCGGAGAAGTGGAAGCAAGTCATCTAATGACCACACGCAGACCAAATTGCAGCATGCAGGAAAGGAGAATCCAAAGACGGGCAAAAATGGAGTTGAGAGAAGATCAAGCAGATGTATGTACATGTTTCTGCTGCTTAGGGCTGTCATTCACTTCCTAGTTTGCAAGCCAGGCTTCTGTCTTACCTTAACTCATGAGGGAGGTCTGCAGTCAGCATGGAGCTACCATCAGAAATACTAGTTATGTATTCATTTTCTGGATGTGTTAACTCCTTTCAGGAATATAGAGCTCTTCAGAGCAGTTTAAAAGTTAAGTAAGAATAACTGGTTGTAAATTAATTTTGAACTGTTGTAATTATAAAATGCATGATTGGCACCAAGTGAGAACCAGTATGATTTGAAGTGGATAACATAATTTGAAGTACTTGCTCAATTTTCAGTGAATACACTTGTAGAAGTAAACCCCACTTTTTAATGAAGTCACATACATCGATAGCCGTTCTGCAAAGGTTTTAAGGAATATGGCTTCTTATTTTTGCTGTTGGTCTGGGATGAAGGATTAAATGCAAATTAAAGTACTTCATTCAGATTTTTCAGAAAATCAGATTTCATTGTTTTATCATGTTTATAGGTCAGAAATTTTAGAGGTAGGCATTACTGAACTGTGTAGTCTGGAAAGAGGCTTGTAGTTGGGGAAGGGAAGAGAGAAGGAAACCAAAATTAATTAAACAAACTCATAAAATAACATTTTAAAATACTTTCTCCCTTGACTACTACATAAATGAAAAAAGCAAGAGGGAAAAAGTAACTGTGCGTCTGCTTGTCCAGGTATTTCATCATCTTCCTCAATTGTTCTGTATTTTTTGCCTCCAGCCTGTGTGTCTGTCTGTCCCCAACTGTAGCTGGGCTCTATAATGTCCCTTAAATGATCTCTAATTTGTGCTTTCTTATTTGCAGGTAGCGGTGCTTCAGGATTTGAGGGTCAGAGTCGTTATGTGCCTTCCTCTGGAATGTCTGCCAAGGAACTCTGTGAAAATGATGACCTAGCAACTAGTTTGGTTCTTGATCCCTATTTAGGTTTTCAGACACACAAAATGAATACTAGGTAACTTGTCTTTATTTTTCTAGAAAAGAATTCATCTTCTTAGTTGATGTAAATCAGCAAAACCATGGAATTTCATGCATGTTTTAAGGAAGTGAAAGAATGCAAATTTGTGAGTAGCTTCTGCCTTTAAAATGGTGTTGCATGTGAGTCTGGAACTCTGCACTACGAACTCAGGCTCTCACGTGCTCCATCATAGGTCTTTCCATTAGTCTCTTGTATCTGTGCTGTAGAACAGGTTGGTAATAGGCACCATTTCCTAGCTTAAACAGTTAACTAGTCATAAGTTTGTAACCAGTAGTCATTTGGAATCTTTCAAAGGCAGAAGCCAGTGTTTGGTAACTTTTCTGTTTATTCCATGTGCCTGGATGCTTTTTTTTCCCCCCCTTCCTTACTCTTAAACATGATAAGAAAGATGCAGCTCCTGAGCAGTTTGGTGTTGGTGCTGCTTGATCTGAAGTTCTTGCAGATCCTTGCTGAAGGAATTGCTACTCAGATGTGTCTGTATGGATAAGATAAATGAATGTGCCAGCTGGAAACTGGCTTACCAGAGTTGCACCTACTTTTGCACTGTTACACATCTGTCTGAATACTTTGGTTGTGAATTCTGTGTGGTCTCAGGGTTTAGCTGTTTGCGCTTCTCCCTCGGTTACAGATGTACCACTGGTGATAACTGTGTTCTATAGATCTCTGTTAAGCTTGTTTGCATACAAGATCTATATTGATAGCTCAGTGGGGAAACTATATATAAATTACAAGTTTCTAAGGACAGGAACTGTGTGCTTATTACTGTGCAATAATAAGAGTTGGGAGTTTCCAGGCAGCACATCGTGGGAAACAGACTCTCAGCCCTTCAAACTGTTGCTGTGACTATTTTTAAAGAAGGGCAGTTCACCTGTGCAGCACAGTCACATACCCACAGTATCAGTTAAGCAAATTGTATGTATGTAAGCAACAAACTGATTGCTTCAAAAACGACTGCTAGATCAATTGGTGTTGTCACGTTACATAAATAGTTGCTGGTAGAGCCTGACAGCATCAGCTGCACATGAAATTGCAGCAGTGTGGTCCTAATAACTGTAAAGACTTACCCCAAAGAGATCTTTCTTTTTTGCTGAAGAGTGCAATATCCACCTTTAAGAAAGTTGTTGGAGTTTTTCCTCTTCCCTCCATGCTGTTGGTTACAGTAACACATTGTGCCCAAACATTGTCTAGGTAGATATTCTTACAGTTCAGTTTGAAATGTCTTTGTATTTTCATCAGTTAATCAGGCTAAAAATATGTGCTGAAAGGAATTTTTTGTTTTGTTGCATGAATGATAGTCTGCAGGTTATGCACAGGTAGTTGGTTCTTACACTTTTTGCTATGGAAATGATGTATTCATTGTTTAATAATTGGAGAAGCTACTTTCATAAATGTTGTTTTGTGTTGATAGGTTGTCAACAACTAAAATACTTCTTTGGTTACTATTTTGAACCAAAAGGCTACACAAAGGCCATCATCATGTATTTCTTCCTTTCTCAGACTTGGAGAACAGTTACAGGCAGTCTTCAAGGACAATAGTTAATAATCTTGGAGCACTATGGGAAATACTTAGGTGAGGCTTACAACTCCTACCAGATGCACACTTTCTGCCTCTGTCGTATTGTCCTATTGAGAGAGTTTCTGATGTTGTAATGAATTAAAGTCCGGGCATCAGCATAGTTCTTGTTTATCTTTTCGGTGCAGTGATGACACCTGCTTGTTACTGTGGCTGTGATGCTTAGATTATCTTCTT
The DNA here is from genome assembly GCA_013397755.1 of Cnemophilus loriae. Taxonomy (NCBI): domain Eukaryota; kingdom Metazoa; phylum Chordata; class Aves; order Passeriformes; family Corvidae; genus Cnemophilus; species Cnemophilus loriae. The sequence continues at coordinate 138,612 of VZTF01009438.1, forward strand.
CCATCTACTAAACTGTAGTCTTTCTAGAGCTCCTGAGAGCTCTAGAGCTCCTTACTGTTGTTTTTATGGCTTTGAGGGAAGGTGGGGGGAAAGCAGGTGTGAAAAAAAGTGTACTGCTTCCAAAATGCCAGATGCCAGTACCCAAATATTATGATGTAGTAGAAATGAAGATTGCAGCTTATGTTTGGGCATCTTCTGCTTCAGTGCCACGGAATCATATTAGTTACGCGGTTCGTGTATGGAGGTGTGCTTAAAGTAAAACAGCCAGTTATGGTGGCAAGCAAAGATTTCCTGTTCCCTTGTTCTGATTTGTTTGAAGATGCCCTGTGAAAGTGTCTGTGCCACCGTTCTGCTGTGCTGTGTTGGAAACACTTAAGAGGTTTGTATTTTCGCAGCCCGTTGTAAGTTGATGATCACTTACTGAAGTTCTACTTCCCCTTACCTCTGGACACCAAGTCTGTATTTTCGTATGCATGAGTGTCTTCTTTATAAGCACTTTTTCTACTTAATTCTTCCAGTTGAAGAGTTTGTAAATTTGATTTGTCCAGAGTATATTGACTGGAGGAAAAAACCCCTCATAGTAAAGTATCCAGATTGATGTTGAAATGTCTTTGTTTTACATCTTCTTTATATTGAGTTAATGATCTTGTGGTAGGGTGATGACAAGAACATGACTCTTATTTTACTTGTTGGGTTTTTGTGTTTTGTTTTGGAGGTTTTTTCTGGGATGTATAAAAATAAAGTCTTGCAGTTTGTGAATGCCCACCATCTTGGGAATAGGTCTATTTGCTCTGTAAACTGTCAAGTCAGGAATGTCTGAAAGAGCTGAAGACTGTTTCTTAAAAGCTTACAACTGAATCCCCAAGTATGTTTGTCCAGTGTTCCTCTGAAATGTCTTCTTGTCATCAGGGATTTGAAGGACAGTATAACATGTAGATCTGGAAATGCCCTCAGTGGCTTTACCCAAAAGTAATTTTTTTTCAACCTCTTGGATTTCTGAGAGAAAGCAGGTTGTTTTCAGAGCTTCCAACCCTCTTTACAGGCCCAGTTGTCATTCCTTCATCAAATTCGTAGCTCTTATCTCAACAGAATAGCAAGTTAGCAGCTAATAAAAGAAACCCCATGTCTTAGAAAGTATGTTCTTGTCAGGTATCGCTGTTCTAAGAGGTTTTATTGCTTCTTGTACAAATCCTGTTATATCAGTCTTTGTTTGTTTGTTGTGGTAAAAACAAAGCTCATTTTGCAGGCTACACATCCCGAATGGAAGGTCGACAAACACTAGAGATTAAAACTGGCACTTGTAAAATGCCAAGGGAATTCTTGCCTGTCTTACCATCTCTTATTTTTGGGTGCTTTTCCCTAGGCTGAGCACTGAATCTTGAAGTCACGTGCCTTAGTGGCTAATCTGCTCTTCATACTATCTCACATAGAAAGGTGTTATTATTTAAACCTTAAGCCAGACTCCTGATCATATTGCTGCTGTTATCAGCCAGTGTTGTTTCCTGGTTCCCTAAAGTACCAGCATCATGCTAGAGAACACTGAGAGCACTTCCAATGTGTTTCTAAATTTGCAAGCGATTTAGGAAGTCAGATATATTGTGGTCTGTTTGCTGCATTTAGTGAAGTTACAAACTGGTGTGTGACGTGGGTGGTTTTGTCTGATTACATGGAACTAAAGGACCAAGCGTTAAGAATTTCCGTGTTTTCCATTGGAAACATTAAGCGCTTGGGGATGATGTACAGAAGGCTGTTTCTCTCAACACTGCCTCAACAGCAGTCACTGACTTTGGTAACTGAATTTGACAGGGTACATCACTCTTTGTCCCTTAGAGTCACCACTGAGCAGTAGAGACAAAAAACACAAAACAGTTCCATATCATGGCATTTAGGAGTCTGTGCTGAATCTCCTCTGTGTTCTTCGGCTCATTTCAATATTATAAAGGGTTCAGTATTCATCTTGAGTGAGGTCTGGAGGCTGAAAAAGTGATGTGGGTTCTACTAAATAAGGTTATGTGGGCATACAGTTCAGCTTCAGTGGTGCTATGGAGATACTGGATTAGAGGTACACAACTCTTATGTAGTGACAACCTGTTTCATAGTGAAGCTTTTTACATTCTTCAGACCTCAGTGTCTGTGTACTTTACAAAATTGTTTTGTTTGACTTTTGCATTAAATCTGCCTTTTCCATTTTTTCTAGATTATTTTCATTGATAGCTTAATTCAGTAAAGTCCTTTACTTTGCTCCTGATTGTCTTCCTTCACTGTGAGTAATCACACAGTGATTACGTTGGAACCAACTGTTTTCCTGTTTCCAAATATTTTGGATTTAAAGACAAAATCACAACCAAAAAACCACCCTAAAGAACCATGCCCTGCACCTCAAACCAACACTCACCACGTTACTTTTACAGTTTTCTTATTTGTACTTTTAGCTTCAACAAAAAGTATTACATCTTCAAAACATGGAGTGGCTTGCATCCAGTAGTCATGTTAACTGCTAAATTAAATTTACCATGGGGAGCGTCAGAACAGGATTAGAGCACAGTGTTGGGTTGTTGGTTTGGGGGGTTTCTTGTGTTCCCCATATTTATTTTTTAAAACATACTTCTTTGCTAACCATATTAAGGAGAATGAAATTGTGTGTCTTAGAATTTTCTTTATTTCTGTTCTTGGCTGTATTGGAGTTTTGACCACACTGATGTGTATTTAGTGTCAGTTCAAGAAATTTAAGTAATGTGGATTACTTTCTTCATTAAAAGTGCTGTTTTGAAATTTGGCCTTTAAAGAACATAAGTTTTTTTCTGTATGAAAACACTGGCAATAAATGCAGAACAAGTCGATCATAACTTGTATAACTCGCTTTGAGGAAAAAATACTACAGGGTTGGGCAGAGAGGAAGCCAAAATGTATGTTAATTAAGTAAGTTGTTTATGCTTATTTTAAATAGATGATTTTCAACTCTTGTTCTGCTGTCTTGAGTGCGTAACAGGCTTGCAGTTTTAGCTTTTGTGCTCAATCTCTGGTACTAGGTGAACATAAACTTGCTGTCTTTCCACAACTACTTAAATAGAAACACTGTCCAGACAAGGTGCCTGTTGATAAAAGGCTAATGGGTTGATATGGTTTTAATAAATTCACTCTTCTTGATGTTCCCTAGTCAGAAGTTAAGAAACAAGGTTTGGATTTAGAACTCTTTATCATGCACTGGTATGCTGTGTGGAGTTCCATACTGGATCTCTTGCAGGATCAATTTATCCTTTTTGTTCAAACTCACTGCTCTCAGTGACTGAGACTGAGCAAGGTACTGTGCTTCTGAACTTACCAGAAACTCTCCTTTAACTTCCTTTATAGGCAAGCATCTCACTGACCTTTGGCTTTAAACCTTGGAGTTCCAAGAGTCTTTAAGTACTCCTGAGGTAAGAGAAACTTGAGAGAGAAAGAGCTGTGCTTCCCCAAGCCATTTTCCTGCGTCTTCCTTGTTGAGACCACGTCAATTTGCCCTTAATTGGGATGAGATCGTCTTCTGTCTGATTTTGAAACTGCAGTAGCCAGAGCTTTATCGGATCTCGTCGACTAGGCAAAAATAAGTATTTTCTAGGGAAGTGTGAAGAGCTTCTGTTCTGCAGGTTGTCAGGAAGAAGGGCTGATATTATTTCTTTAAAGACACTGTCGTAGCTGAGGTTTTCATTCTTTGCTTACTTCTAACACTAGACTGTTTTGCAGCAGACTTCATGTCCCATGAGACCTGACCTGTGAAGTTGCTCATAGGGTGGCTCAAGGAGTCTGTGCCTGTGAGCAGATTCAAACACCAGTGTGTCTTGTTCAGTTTCCATGACGGAATTTAATGAAGGTACTGTTCATAGGAGGAAACCAGAAGTCTGGATAAACAATTCTGATTTTAATTGTCTCTTTGTTTAGAGACTGGGTTGGCTGGTTTGTTCTGTTGGTTTCCTTGTGCTCTTTCCATCTATTTCTCTTCTTTGAACTAGTCTTCTGTTTTACTGATACTTAAAAGTCAGTCTCTTTGGCTCATTTCATATGTATACACTTAGCTGTGGGGCCTTTTCAGGCTCTCTTCGTGGTGGAGCTCAGAAACAGTTGTGTAGATTCTTCCAGGAGATGTGTTGGTGTTTGGGGGTTTTTTATGTCATGTGTAAATGTGGAAGCCCTGTAACACCAAAATGGTAGTATGCAAGGTTGCTTCTCAAAATCAATTGGCTTTTTGGTTGCAAAGAACTAATAAATGATACTCCTGGGAGAAGTGAAGTATCTATCAGCAGACCCAAATTCTTAAGGAACACTGGACTTCTAGGCTTTCTTGGCTTCTTCAGTGTCTCAAATCAGAAGGTATGTTTTAAAGTATGTGTGGAGATACACCTGTGAAAGACTGAAGCTTTCATGAGGAGTCTGGACTGTAGTATTCTGAATTTGCTTTAAAACTTCATATGCTCTCAGTGCAGTTTACATGTGCTGTTGAACTGTGAATGACTGTCTAACTTAGGCTCGGGGTGCACAGTGTCATTCTGTTTCACTGATTTGGGAACCCTTGGAGTGAAATGTTGAACATAATATTGGTTTTGTCCAGCATCTTCCCATGTACTTGTGGACACTTCCTGCTTGTTTGGATTCCTGTTTATCTTTTCTCATTATCTCTGTCTTGTCACCTTGTAAGAACAACATTTTGATAGAGGTGCTGCAGAGAGTCCTTGGTATTAATTTTTGAACCCATGGGTGCAGAGAGTCATGTTCTTTGAAAAACCTGGTTCCTGTTTGAAATGCCTGACATGCAGTCCAGCATTCATCTGACCTTGTTATGTCTTGAGGGTTTTACAATCTCTTCATCCTTTTCTTGTTTCCAGCCATCTTTTTGGCCTTTGCAAGGCTTGGGCATACACTAACTGTTTCACTTCTTAGGAATGGTGTTACAAAAGTTTCTGCTAATCACTTAAATTAATTCCACCAGCAGTGTGGTGCTTGAGACAAGAACCCATGGAAACACCTGCTGAGTGTGATCCATGGAGGTGTGCAAGTGACTTTCAGGGGTTGGGGCCAGGTTCCAGGCTACCTAAGGTAGCTGGTCAGGTAGACATCGAGTCAACCTCTGAGAATAATGTGTTGTGAAAGACCTAAGATACGAGCACTTGGGGCTGTGTAAGATGTGCTTTGAATTGCTAGAAAATGTTGGGTGTTGATTCTGTTTGTGTAGGTCTTGAGCCACTGTTAAGCTTAGCATCTGCTCTCCTTTTTTTTTCTGTATTTCTTTTCCCCACTCGTGGTTCAGTTGGGATACTGTTTTTCCCACTGATAGTTCAGTTGAAATACTGATTTCTTCAGCTAGTCTAGACCAAGCTTCTGCATGATAAATAAGTGTGATGATGTCTATCAGCACATACATTGCCTGTCTCAGGTGCTAATGCGATTTCAAATGTGATGGCTTTTCCACCCATCTTCGCTCCTGCAGGTCACTTAGCTAAAAAATGGTGCATTTCAACATGTAAAATACAGTGTAAGGTAGAGGGCAGTCACTCATTTTTCCCAGCAAGAATAGACATAGCTGAAGACCAATTTTATCTAAAATCTTGTGAGTTTTTCCCTCGTGTAATGTTTGCAGATAGAGGTGTAACCGAAATTACACCCTTCCATGTTTGTGCATATTGGTGTGCTCTATACTTCTCATGGTGTAAGTGCAGTTGGGTCCTTGCTGGGAAAGTAGTTTCTGGTTGAAACTGAGAGTGAGTGCAAGTCCTGTTCTGAAACTAGTCAGGTTCAGTTCAGGCTATATGATTTTAAATTTCCTTCATGAATGAGGAAGCTCTGTGAGTTACGACTATCAAACCTGGGCAAAGTCTTTCTGGTTTTGGGAGAGCAGAGATATTCCTATGTGTGACTGGTAAGTTGAGGAAGACTTTTGTGTGCTGCAGAACAAAAATAATGGTTGTGTCACCTCTAGTCTGAGCAGAGTTTTCTTGCATGATAAGGTCTCATCAGCTTGTTAGCTAGTTAGCTTTTTGGGATGATGAGATAAGTGTATTCTTTAATAAAACACTTGATTTGAAATTTCTTGGCATGGTGTGTGCTACAGTTGTAAGCAGTCATCTGTTTCTTGCCTGACTCCTGCTGTCTTGTTCAATATCATGTCCCAGCCAGAAGAGAACTGAACCTGATGTCTGCTCAGAACTCCTTACTGTGCTGTGTTCTCTGAAAGCCCACAGGTTTATGCTGATAAATTTTGCTGGATTCGAAAAGGTCTAAAAGGTTGCTTAGTTGTTATGTCACAAGGGAGTTTTTCAGATGGAGAATTCAGAGTTTTATAAAAGTAGTAGCATGGAACGCTGATAACCTGCTGAAAGTGATTCTGCTGTTAGGAGGTCTGTCTTCATTGTATCAAGAGCATAAATACAGCATCTTCCTTCTAACGAAGGAAATAGAATCCTCATCATTGTCACTTACTTCTGATTAGACTCTTAGTATTTTACAAAGTGAAACAAAATGGAGAGGTAACACTTTTTTGTTTCCTTTATACAAGCTGTACGGAAGAAGCAATCTTACGTGGTCATTTAAAAGAAGTTACTTGAAACATTCAGTATTCTAAGATGACAATAAGCCAGTTCATATGGCAGTTTAAACAACAGGGTATCAGTGAGGAAGTTGATGGAGGTTTCCTTCCGTCAACTTCAAGAATTTTTCCCCCCCCTTGTTTACTTTTGTAATGAAATACAGATTTCATTTGGTAAGTAAGAAGAAATAAAATCAGCATAGTAATGCACTTGCAGCAACAAGTAACTGGACTTACTCTTACACATTTGCTCAAAAGGTCTTAGTTTGTTTAGCACTTTTGTCATATGCTCTGTGAGCAAAACATGCAAGTTCTAAAAAGAGCTGCAGAAGACTGTTTCTCATGATCCTGGGAAATTTTTATCTTTGTGAAGAGTCCCCTGGGGTGTGGCATACATTTAAGAATACCCACACCCCAGCTCTGCCCCAAAGCAGAGCATATATGGGTATGTGCTCAGTCAAAGGCAATTTATAAGGATTTGGCATAATCTCTAACTAAGTGGTGCTGTCTCTTGGTGGTTTTGCAGCTCAAAAATGGAGCTTCCACTTCTGGCAGTCATGCAGGGTTTTTCTGTTACTTTTTCCCACTGAAGATATGAAGGGTAGCTTTTCTTAAATCTGAAGCTTTGGGAAGAAGGCAGAATTCTCTGCTAATGTACAGGTGTTTGTTTTCATATTTACGTGCCCAAGATTTCCTGTTTGGGGGGCAAAATTCTTATGATTGCACTAGCTTGTGGAACCTTACTCTTCCACAGATGTAGCATCTCTGCCATGCGTTAGTATTTGTAGATACTTCTTGTATTGTCATTAAGAGCTGTATTTTATATGAATGCACATCTTAAGTTTGCAATCCGCATAAACCCATGTAGTGAATTTATCAATATAAAAAGGCTTTGGTTTTGGCAAAAGTCGATCAGTGTCTTTATGCAGGGAGTTAAATGTTTATATGGAGAGCAAAAGAACTGTGTGCTGTGAGTAACTGAGGAAGAATTGAGAATGTCTGATGGTGGACTGGAATAGCTTTACTTTTTATTTCAGATTTCGACCTATTAAAGGAAGGCAAGAAGAACTCAAAGAGGTGATTGAACGTTTTAAGAAAGATGAGCACTTAGAAAAAGCCTTCAAGTCCTTGACGTCAGGTGACTGGGCCCGGCACTATTTTCTTAACAAGAACAAAATGCAGGAAAGGTTGTTCAAGGAACATGTAGGTGTATTTGTAATTAATGTGCTTTTTCAGATGGTTGAAAGGCAAAGAAAACATAAAAATTTCTTAAGAATGTAGCAATAGTAAAGCAATCAAGTGCTCTGTTATATGTTGTTTTATTGTTTTTTAAGAGAAACTTCCTTTGTTCTTTAAAGCCTAACTAGACACACCTTCCCTTTTTTTTTTGTTAACTTGCATTGCCTTTTATTAATAGAGTGTAGAAAGGAAGGAGTTTTTTTCGTCTTTATCGTTTGTTTGTATTGTGGTTTGGTTGGGGGTTTTTGTTTGGTTGGGGGTTTTTTGGGTTTGTTTTAGGTTTATTTTACTTACAGCTGTTGTAAATCAAATTGAGTGACAAAGGAAGGTAAAGGAGAAGGGAGTAGCATTGTTAACTCAAAGTTGTTCTGGATATAGGGGCTTTCTGTGGGAGTGTTATTCCTCCTCCACTTCCTACACCCCAAATCCATTTGGTATGTAGCATGAAAGTTTTTGATTCTCAAAGTTCAAAGCAAAAAAATCATAGTATTGTTTACTTAACAGAAAAAAAGACACTTCTTCAGGAATGAGTCTATCATTTCCAGGTACAACCAAAAGGAATTTGGCCTACTTTAAAATGCACCAAATCTAGTAATGCAGGAAAGAGTTAGCAGGAAAAGTTCTGCTTTGTTAAAGTGGTTTTTTGAGTAACACAATCGCACGTCAACTAAAAAAAAAAAGATTAAACAGTCCCCGAATTCAGCATCTAGGTTTGTTGTGGAAGTAATATCTTTTTTCAGAACTTCAAATAATAAGATGGATTCCTATAGATTATTAGGTCTCAGTGTTTCTTAAAGATATGAGAAGATTTCTTGAATGCAACTATTCAGTGATTTTAAGAAAAAAATTACCCATTTTCATTAGTTGGACCAATTTTGTACCACTTGAGGGATCTTTAATTTTCTTAAACTCTTTGGATAATCACATTACCCGTGTGAGGATTCCTGCAAGTTACTGTGAAGAAATAAGATCAACATAATACGTATAGCTAAAACGTGTAGAATTGCATTTCAGCAGACAGTATCCTGCTCCAGTGTCCATTTTGTGTGTGTTTTTGTGCAGTTCACTTTCATTATTTATATAAGAAGTTCCTCACTGCTTTCCTTTTGCCTGTAACAGACAAGTACTGGGTTTTTTCATTGCAGGTATTTATTTATTTACGAATGTTTGCAACTGACAGTGGGTTTGAGATACTGCCTTGTAATCGGTATTCTTCTGAGCAAAATGGAGCCAAAATTGTTGCAACGAAAGAATGGTAAGAAATACAGTTTACTGTTGCATTCTGTTTCTGTCAATTATTTTGAAAGAATCTAAAAAAATATATTAAAAAGTGTGATTTAGAATTAAACCTGCAACCAGTGAAATAGATGGTTTTGTATTGTTACTTGCAAATTGAATTTTCTCTCTGTTTTTAAGGACTTAATACAGGATCCATGCCTCTGGAAGATACTCCTTTGTATATTTGGGAGTATGCATATAGTGTTCATTATACAATTTTTTTTTAAATCTTGTTTTCAGTCAGATAATCGTTTTTCTCATGAGTTGTTAGCTTCGCGTGAGAAACATTATGGCAGATTTGTTACATAGCAAATAATTGTGGGGGAAATTAGTTTTTTGCCTTTTTTAAACGGGTGTTACTTCCATATTTTGACTGTGCAAGATAAATCTCTCCTGGAAACACGAGGCTGGAACCCCAGTGTATTTCCCCATCTCGTTTTCGCACATCTGAGTTTCATTATAAGCGTGTGTGTGGCAGCACCAGCAGATTCTGGCTTAATTCAGATTTTAAAATCAATTCAAACATACACACCAATTGTATGAGCTTTGCTTTGTAGCAGTACCCGTTCGTACCAGCACACCTGAGGTGAGGAAATGTTGTTATGTTCACGCTGGGATTGAGTGGCTGGACACCCTGCTGGTGGCAACACAACCTCCACGTGTTGTAGAGAAAGCTTTAAGTAGGCTGAGGCCAGTTTCCAGCTCTTCGTGACCAAAGCTGAAAGTTCCACAGTCATGATACAACCCAAAAAATACTGATTGGGGGTTTTTTTCCTTGTTGTTTTTTTTTTTTGTTTGAATTCACCCCTTGGCTGATTCTCTGGGGTAGAAGCTTTGCATGTAGGTGTGTTAAAAATAGATTAGCTTTTCATGCGCAAAATCTTGAGTAGCCTGAGAAGTGAGCAAGACAGGAGGAGCTTCTTAACCCTGCTGATATATGGAAACCTGTCGAGACTCAAAAACTGGTTACAGTTCTCAGTGCTCTCTGTCAAAGGAGAAATTTGCACTTACAAGGCTTTGCTTCTAGTTCATGTACTTCTCATGTACTTTTAATATCTCCATGGTCATCTCTGTCCGAATAATCTGGCCAAAATATTGGAATTGCCACTCTGAAGAGCAGTGGAAACAACACCCACACAAGAAAATGGAAACTCTTTGCTTCTAATAGGCTGAGCATTCAGTGCCTCTGCACTGCTCTATTCATGATGGCACATTGGCTCTGCACACAAAGGCTTCATGGTTTTGTTGATTTTTGTAGGTGTCTGTCATTCTCCCTCCTCACTCTATTTCAAGGACCAGCTTCATACTGAAGAACTACTTATGAGAGAGGAAAACATCTTGCTTGAATTCCAGCCTTTGTTTGAGTCTTTACTGGGCCTCATTTAAAAAGCCATGGAGCTCTAAGCATTTTCATTATGCTGGGTTTTCCTGGCCACAGGAAGAAGTATAGAAAACACAAACAAGAGCAGCTGGAGGAAGTCAGAATTTCTCGAGTGGTGATGGGGAGGGAGTGTACACAAATGAAAAGATCTGGCTTTTGGTTTTAACAATTGCAGAAGCTGAAGTAATCAACTCTTGCAATTTCTTGCCTGCAGTCTCAGGAAATTGTTGAAACAATGGTGGTAATTGTTTCTGACGTCAGATTTGATGTAATTGATTCTATGACAACTTTTCTTTTTGTGAAATTATTTTGTGATTTTGGCACATGTAGTCTTATTTCTGCTACTCTTTTTACATTAAAGGAAACGAAATGATAAAATAGAATTACTTGTGGGCTGTATTGCTGAACTATCAGAAATGGAAGAAAACATGCTGCTGAGACATGGGGAAAATGACTTCAGCGTCATGTATTCCACACGAAAAAACTGTGCACAACTGTGGCTAGGTCCTGCTGCATTTATCAATCATGGTGAGTAGTAAGTATAGGAAGCATGTTGAGGGGCATAAGAAATTCAGAAGTGTTGTATGTGAGCTGAACAGCACAGGAACTTGGAGAAGAATGTCTGAATCTGGCATATGGTATTACTGTAGGACAAAATCCTTTTGAGATTTTCCCAGCCAGACCTGATCAGCTGTGAAACTCAGAGAAGGGTCTAGGAAGCAATGCCCTCTTCCTTGAAAGAGTCTTTGGAACTGGCAGCTAATTAGTGAGCATGTTGTAGGTTACCTTGAATTCTTTGTGAACTCAGTCAACAGTAACATCCTTATGTAGGTGAACTTCCTTTGGCTCTTTAACCTTTCGCACAGAAGCTTAGCTGATTGTATTCCATTTGTGTGCCAAAGGAAGAGCAGGTACAATTTACGGTAAACTTAAAGGAGGGAAACTGGACATTTGTGATAGCATAGGGGAGAGCTCAGAAACACAGCTATACCAAGGCAGGTATCTTTTGATGTATGGCTTTGTGCAGTACTAACTTAACTCCCAGTATTTAGTTGAGATTCTGCAGTTATTGAAGTCAGAGTGAATCCTTACTTTAGATATCTACAACTATTCATGTTTCAGGTCTTATCCACAGTTAATTGACTTTATCTTTTGGACCTTTTTCAGATTGCAGACCTAACTGTAAGGTAAGCAAGAAATTATAAATAAATAAAGTACCCCACTTTTTTTTTCTTTGTCCTTCTGACTTTTCTTCCCCAACTGTTTTACTTTTATTTCTTACTCAGATACTGTGCAGCCTTAATGATTAACCTTTTTTTTTCCCTTCCTGTCATCTCCTTCCCCAGTTCGTATCAACAGGCAGAGATACAGCATGTGTGAAAGCTCTAAGAGATATTGAACCTGGAGAAGAAATCTCTTGTTACTATGGAGATGGGTTTTTTGGAGAAAATAATGAATACTGCGAATGTTACACCTGTGAAAGGTATGCATTGATGTAAATAGCTTTCAAATGGAATTGGGCATATTCATGATCTGTTTTGTGAAACTGAAAGTCCTTGCTTATGAGTACTCAGATTTTTAGACACAAGATAATTGCTTCCTACCTATTTGCTATAATGATTTTTCTGTGTTGTTACAGAATGGTAATGATTCCTGAGAATTCTGTGTTCTCTTAATCTTTTGATTCTCTGTTCTTGAGATTAACCCAAAATGAGACAGAACAAAACAGGGGTGTATATTCTTAAAAATATTTGTACTGAATAAAGCAGTTACGGCTTCTATAAGACCATTGTGAACTGATCCCCAACTTTTGCTCTTCTTTGCACTAGACAAAGCAAATTCCTTTAATGTTTTATTTGTGGACCTGAAGTTCTCTTCTGTTGGGAATGGGCAAAGTAGTTTTTCACCCAATGTTGTTAGAACTTGCGCGTTTGTGTATTTGTAAGTACCTACTGGTTTGGACAGTATCTGCCTCTCTCTGTCCATCACTCAGTATTTGTTTTTCACATAGGCTGTCCCAACCTGTTTTCTTCATAAAATCAGTTGAAAGAATTCCATAGTTGGTTTTTGCCTTGTTGAAACTTCAGGTCACTGTGAGCAGGGAGGCTCAGCATTATCTGAGAGAGCTTCACTCAGTTCCAAAAGTAGCTGCACAGAATTCACTGTTCTGTTTGATCTAACTGTAGAAGGAAAAACCCTATAAAGGACAAAATATTGCTCATATTGAGAAGTAACTTAGTGCACCTGCATATAAATATTTTAATAATCCTACTTTCATTTTTCCTGGCTACTTTGGTCACTAACAAATCTTGCAATTAAATGGAAAACCCTCTGGGTATGGACTTCCAAGCTCACGTGATGTTGGTAGGTCATTCCAAGTGAAGGGTGCAGTCTCAGACTTTATCTCGAGAGCTGCTAGTAAAAATGTACGTCAGTCCTGGGAACTGTTAAGTGTTGAATAAATGGGCACCAGAATTGTTCTTCCCTTGTTAAACGGAGTGATGTGGGGTTTTTCTCAAGTTCATTTCATCATTGATTTCAGTGTAATATAGACATGCTTTGTTTTTCAGAATAAACTAGTTTTATGTGTCGGAACATTTTCATTAATTTGTTTGGTTTGTATTTTAAGTATGAGAAAATGTTACTTTTTAAAGGTAATGTTTGGGTAATTCTAACTTTAGGAATTTGCTTTTCAGTTACAAGGCTGTGGTAGAAGCAATCAAATATATAAGATTTTATTTTGGGGGGAGTTAGTAAGGACTCATTTTTTTTCTTGTTTCAAGACTGATGAGGCAACAGTCACTTTGTACACCACAAAAAATCATATTTAAGTGTCTCAATTTTAACTGTGCTGTAAAGAGTGTTAGTTTGCAATGTTAAAATGCTAGGATCATCTAAGGATCTGTGGGTATGTTTGGAACAGCGGTAGATTTGGCGCAGTACAGTTCCTTCAAGCCTCCAAAAGTCATCACCAGGAAGATTTGCATCTCTCTAAATATGTCCACGTACTCTTCCTCGGTGATCCTGCTGTTCTTGCTGGCCAGCTGAGACATTTAGGCACCCAGGATGGCAGGTAGAAGACAAAACAACCCACAAAATGCTAACCAGTTCTGTGGCTATCGGTGTCATTGATCCAGATACACCTGGGATTCATATACATACTGTATATGAAACAAAGCTCTAAGTTTACTTTAAGATTTATTAATACCTTGTGTCCTCTTTTTATTTGTAGGCGTGGAACTGGTGCTTTTAAATCAAGAGTGGGATTGCCAGCACCTACTCCTGTGATTAACAGTAAATATGGACTGAGAGAAACAGACAAACGATTGAACAGACTTAAAAAGCTGGGTGACAGCAGCAAGAATTCAGACAGCCAGTCCGTCAGCTCTAACACTGATGCAGATACCACTCAGGAAAAAGGTAATTCAAGTAAGTAAGGGGAAGAGCTTGGAGTCATTAAAGGCTTCACAAAAACATGGAAAACTTTCACAGTGATGGAATTCCTGTCTTAGTGTTGAGATGCTTCTCGCATACTGGTCGTTAAAACTAATTTATTCAGGAATCTGAAGGCAATTTATACAGCAAATTCATGGTTTTCCACAAGTGTTTGAAGAACAATAGGTGGTATGTTCTTTCGTTTTCTTTTTTTAATATCAAAAGCAAATATTTATAAACATGTCAGTTAAAGTCCTGCCAATAATTTCTGTATTTCAAAATACAGTAAACTACCACTGGCAGTAGTATGGTTTAGGAAAGAAAACTTACATAGTTTGAATTCTTAGGAAAAGAATTTTTAAATAAATAGTAGATATTATTAAACAAATAGTCGTTTCCTTTAGAGGTCTTCTAAATTGCAGCTCTTCCTTTTCCACATCCAGAACTGATAGTTCAGGCACCTCTTGTGCAGTGAAAGTGCACTGTTAGTAATTGCAGAAGAAATTTGAAGGGATTTTTGTTTGTAATCTTCCTGCAAGGCTTCCCTCCATGGAGTAGTGAGTATGATTTATTTGCTGGCCCACTTCACCTCCACCACCCTCAGTATGGGCAAAACACAAATAATTTAAACTTTGATTTAACTGGTAAACAGGTTTGGAGCTACATAAAATAGGTTCCATCTGTCTCCTGTTTGCTGCTGTAATATTAAAAAAACGAAACACAAAAACAAAACATAAAAACCCAACCAACCAACAAAAAAAACCCCTAAAAAATGTCCCCAAATCTTTTTATGGTCTCTAATTACCAATATTTAGAGTTGCACCTCTGTTGAGCAGACAAAACTCCTTTGCTTGCCACAGTAGGCAGTAGTTTCACCTGAAACTGAAACCATTACTTCAGATAAGGTGTTCAGGGTTTTTTCTTCCTCCAGGAAAAAAATCCTGGAGATAATATTAGATCATGCTGATCCTCAGATTTTGCTGGAATAATACTCAGCAAAAGCTGTGGATAATGTCAAATAGACTTTTTTTTTAATTGGTAGAAGAAGAAATTCAGTAAAAACTCAACTTGGTATACTGGGGGTAGTGAGGGGAAGTGTACCTGGAAATGTTGATGTACTTGGGGCCTGTTCGGCAATTCCTTTCATGTGTTGAGTTTCAAGTTAAGTAGTCTCATTCCTTACTGGATACTATCTATCCTGTCTCATGGATTTTGTTGAAGTGCTCCAAATAAATGAAATAACTGCAGTTTTTGGGAGTGGGAAATTCAGGATATAGCAGTGTCCTAACAAAACTGCTTTTTTCTTTTTCAGCTAACAGAAAATCTTCAATTGGTGTAAAAAAGAACAGCAAAAATAGAACGTTAACCAGACAGTCTATATCAAGAATTCCAGCATCATCAAATTCTACCTCATCTAAACTAACTCATATAAATAATTCCAGGGTACCAAAGAGACTGAAAAAGCCTGCAAAGCCTTTACTTTCAAAGATAAAGTTGAGAAATCAGTGCAAAAGGCCAGAGCAAAAGAATGCTTCTCGAAAGCTTGAAATGGGAAATTTAGTTCTCAAAGAGCCTAAAGTAGTTTTGTATAAAAACTTGCCCATTAAAAAGGATAAAGAATTGGAGGGACCAGTCAAAGTTGCAGTCTCTAGCGGATGCTTAACGAGGCATGCAGCGAGAGAACATAAACTGAATTCTGTGAAAGGTGCTCATGAGCATGGTGATATTGCACCCTGCACATACATCACGAGGAGGTCGATGAGAACAAGGATGAGTTTGAAGGAGACCTCTGACACAAAGCTTGAACCAAATACATTGGATAGCTATAAGAGTAACTTGACTGGAACACAATCGGACATTGCAGAGCAGCAGTCTCGTGCGTTAAACGACAACAATGTGGCTCATGGACCATCACATAAAGGGGAGGGTCGGTGCCTGAAAAATGATGCAGGCACATCAAAAAAGAAATCTCGACAAGGAAAGCTTGTGAAACCATCTTCAAAAACAGAGGAAACTGATACTATGCACAACATGCCTGTGAAAGATGAAGTACCAGATTTGATTAGTTCTCATTCAGAACTCGAAGAGAGGAATAATGTGGTGGACACACCTGTTGGCTTTAAAGACTGTATCCCTGGATCTGGTGGCTGCTCTGTAACAACTGACAATTTTAAAGCAAAAGACAGCTTTAGAACTGCAAAAAGTAAAAAGAAAAGACGAATCACGAGGTATGATGCACAACTTATCCTTGAAAATAGCTCTGGGATCCCTAAACTGACTCTTCGTAGGCGCCATGATAGCAGTAGCAAGGCAAATGATCAAGAGAGTGATGGAATGAATTCTTCAAAAATAAGCATAAAATTAAGTAAAGACCATGAAAAAGATAATAATTTATATGTAGCAAAGCTAAATAATGGGTTTAACTCAGGATCAGGCAATAGTTCAACAAAATTAAAAATACAGCTAAAACGAGAGGACGAAAACAGAGGGACATACCCAGAGGACCTTCATGAAAATGGTGTGTGTTGTAGTGAAACTCTCTCCCTTTTGGAGTCGAGAATGGAAGTAGATGATTATGGTCACTATGAAGAGGAAACAGCAGATGAATCTTCATCAGAAGAGGACGATGAAGAGGAAGATGACTATGATGATGAATTCGATGACTTTATTCCTCTTCCTCCAGCGAAGAGATTAAGGCTTATTGTTGGCAAGGATTCAATAGATATTGATATTTCTTCCAGGAGGAGAGAAGATCAGTCTTTAAGGCTCAATGCATAAGCTTATAGGTCTTACACTGACCTGGATGTCATTTCTAAAAAAAATAAAAAATAATTAAAAAAATAATAATAATAAAAAACCCAACAAAAATTCCATTTGATTATTCCTCAACTAAAGAACTTTCTGAAAAACTTAGTGGCAGCACTTCTTTATTCACCTATCAGCGTAATATTGTAGAAAGTGTACAGCATACTGACTCTTCTTAAGTCTGATTTGTGCAGATTTTTATTGTACTTTTTAATAGCCTTCTTATGTGCAATTCCGAGTTAGAGGTAATGCTCTGTTGTAAAATAAAGGCTCAAGCAAAGTTATGAAATTGCATCAGATCTTTCCATGCAGGACAATGAGAATACAGTGTGGCTACAGAATTATTTTTGATCAGTAGGAGCGTTAGTTTGCTCTTACAATATTTGACTAAACAATTTACAAAATCATAGTAGCAGCATATTAAGGTTTTCTAGTATATGTTAATATCACCAGCAATGATCTACAGCTTTCCGATTTATTTGCTAGATGGTTTTTCCCCCTTGGAGTTTGTCAGTTTTAACACTGTATGCTGTCCCAGACGTACTGTTTGTGGCCTTTGTTATAGTAGCAAACCGTTGGTTGGAAGTCAAATTGATTTCTTTAAAAAAGAGAAAAAAATATGAAAAGGTGTTGACAATTTGCTGACTTTTTAGTACATTATATGTACAAGGGTAGCAGTATGCAGAATAAAGTTTGGATATGGTGTATTTATTGCTTGTTACGTAAATTAAACACCTTGTATTTAACACTTTTCAATACTTTTAGATAAAATTGTTCTTTGCAAGAATGATTGGTGCTTATTTTTTCAAGAATTTGCTGTGAAATAATGTGATTACGACGGGCAACATTTATCCAATGAACTGCAGCTATCCTAAATTGGTTCTTCATATTTTTCTGTTGCACTTGTAAAATGCTACAAGGAATTTAAAGAAAAATCTATTCACTTTAACTTATGATAGTTTTATCAAATTAAAAACAACTAAGTCACAGCTTTTGTTCTGTGGTAACCTATGAATTGTTTGTCTTTTAAGAACCAGTTGTAAAAGACTGAAAAAATATGTATATGTTGTAAATATTTGTGTGTTGTGAGAAATTTTGTCATAAGAAATTGAGATAACTTGCCAGAAGGGTTTTTAAGTTTAGAAATACATCCATGCCAATAAAATAGGAAACTGTAAACCTAGTTTTAAACTCTGCATCAGTTGGAGTTCTTTGCTCATACATAGTTCACTTAATACTTCAGAGTCTGCTTTATAACAATGAAGAGCATCAGGGCAATCTTTGGCTCTTTGGTTTTTAATAAAAGAATGTTAGGAAACTTTCAGGCACAATGGATTGTTTGTATGTATAAATCAGCTTCTTTCTAAGCCATTCCTTTCAAACAGGTTTGAAACGTCAGAGTTGACATAATTGTATATATTGCTTTGGACTGTGGTATTTGTGTTCCTACTCGACCATGGATTAAGGTTTTGAGTTTTTGTATCTAGGGCTGTAGGAACAGAAGTTTCATCTTAAAACAGGTGCTGTTGGGTCAGCTGACTCCACTGTTGGCTGCTCAGGATTTTCATGTCAAGTCCAACTCTTTCAGCCCTAAAGATCAAGAGCTTGAGTTACTTGGCCACTGTGTTACGCAGTGGTGAAAGCATTAGTGGAGAGAATTAAGTGTAGAATTGAACCTAATACTTGTAACTTTGTCAGTGTCTGGGAAAGGCCTTGTGTCGTGCCAAGGTGTATATGTTTTTAGAACATGGGTGGGTCTGTATATGCAGTCTGTGGCTCATTCTGTCACACCTTGGCCTTCAGTTCGGGGAAGATTACGCGAACGCTTTGGTGAGTGTGCTCACAGCTGTGGTGGCTTGTCTTGTGGGGTCTTTAATTGGGCTGTATCATAAAATGGGTTAAAGGAGAGAGAGATGGGTTATTAAGGGCTTGCCTTGAAGTCGGAAGTGTCCAGGAAACAGCTGATGACAAATTACGCTAATACAGCTCTCTCCTCCAGAATTCACAGGTGCTGTCCCTGGGTGCTGTGCCCTACAAGCATGTGTGGCAGTACCAGAAAAAGCTGAACAGTCTCTACACACTTTCACTTGCAGTGCTTCTGTGTCTCTGCTGCTCCTGCTTGCAGGTTCATACTCAGTGCTCCTCTGGTTGTAGTGGGGGGGGGTTGGTTTGTAGAAATCTCATTCACCTGGACGTGTGAGGGAAAGGGGGTCAATGCAGCAACTAAACGTTGCCTGCCATTGTAGGTATTTATGACCAATGTGCTTGAGAGCAAGGTTAGGGCTTGCTAAACCAGCATCAAGCAATGAGAGCAGATGATAAAACAGGGAAGAAATTGTAAGTGAAACCTGCCCTTAGAGGGATAAGCTCTTTTCCTGGAGTGGATGATCCTCCTCACTTCAGCCGACCTCTTAATAAGACATGCTTTCCTTTTCCTTTAGTGTGAAGGTAAGTACAGAGGACAAGGGGCAATGGCTATAAACTGCAAAACGGTAGGTTTAGATTAGATGTTAGGAAGAAATTCTTTACTGTGAGGGTTGTGAGACACTGGATCAGGTTCCCCAGAGAAGTTGTAGATGCCCCATCCCTGGCAATGTTCAAGGCCAGGCTGGATGGGGCACTGAGCAGCCTGGTCTAGTGGAAGGTGTCTCTGTCCATGGCAGCATGGTTGGAATTAGATGATCTTCAAGGTCCCTTCCACCCCAAACCCTTCTGTGATCTAAGGTAGAGAATGACAGTCAGAGAAATGTAATGGATGGGACATGACTACTCACATTTGCCTAAACCTTGTGTATGCAGCATTAGGACCAGACTGCTGGATAGTTCAGGGCTACCAAAATCTCCTGGATTGTAATGAATACCAGGACAGAAAGGTAGTCTTTCCAGATTGAGAGATTTCAGTCACCTTCTGTAGTCCAAGTGCCTTCTGTAGCCCAAGTGCAAGGCCCACTGAAAATTTTCTGGAGCCAAAGATTAGCCACAGCCCATCCAGTCACAGTAGGGAACAGTCCAGAAGGGAATACCTTCCCGTAACACCAACTCACTAATGCTTCAGCAGACAACACTTCCCAACTTCAGGAGCAACAGCAAGCTTTGAGATCCAGCCTTGGGTGTGCCCTCATTGTTAAAGGAAGTCTGCTGTCGGACCCTGCTGATACCAGGACCTGTTTGGTCTGAGCCATTCCAGCTTTGCTCTAATGACAAAGTCTGTCAGGATGGACTAGTCATGCAGGACTTTCAGAGACTTGAAGAGAGGGAAATGCCGAGAGAGAAAAGCTGTGAGGAGTGTTTGGTAGGAAGAGAAAGTGATCAGCTCATCCCTTACCTAACCTGTGTGTTCCCACTGACAGTGAACACTGTCTCATGACATGCTTGTGTGTAACACTTCTCTGTCAGGCTGGGCTGTCAGTAACAGTGATATAATAAAACATTATGGATAGTGTCATTACACTAATCAGTAATTAGTTCATATGTGCATACCCCTTCTCACAGCACTGTCAGGCAGAGCACATGGATACCATGTCAATGGCGTCAAGCATCCAGGTAAATAGAATACTTCCCTGCTGGGAAATACTTGGGTCACATGGTGCTTTCCACTTCCATCTGGGGTGTTTAATGTTTTACTCCGTCTTCAACTCCTTCCTTGAAGGGCTTTTCCAATATCACACTTCCATCCCATGCAGCTGACCGGCACACAAGATGCAGCTGCTGCCCCAGAATTGTCTGGAGGCTGGACAAAGACACCTCACAACTTGCAATAAGGAGTTCACCATCAGCAAGAGCCCTGAGCGCTGCTCCTGGCAGGTGCCGCACCAAAGCAGCCAAGAGCAGCCCTGCTAGTGGGAACCAATGTCCCAACATCGGCACTGCTTTGCTGCCATGGTTGCTAAACTGGGTGACATCACTTCTGATGTTCATCCATCCTGTTACATCAGAGCTTGTGCACTGCAAATGCTGAAGCGGCAGGAATCCGGGAGAAGGAAGTGGAAGAAAAAATTCAAGCCTGGTGACATTCTCTCTGCCTTCAGCACTCTCAAGTTTCCAGTGATAATATTCCCTCCCCCTCAGGATGTAACGTTAGGTTCTGTCAAAAAGCTGGGGTGTAACCCCCCTTCCACACTCAGTCGTGGTGATTAATCACCAATGGAAAAATGATCCATCTGTCTCTCTTAGTCTGACTCTACCTTGTAGTAAGTACCTAAATGGTAACCTTTATCTGCATCCCTAGTTTTGCTGAAGACAGAGGCACCTCTTAGATGTGTAGCTTTGGAATTGTGCTTTATGTAAGACCCTTTGGGATAAGAGCTGTCCTCTCTAATTGCATTTCTGTGGCACTGTCAGATTTCTTTTGAACATAACGTGAATTCTAAATTTCCTAGGTTCATCATTCTTGTTCTGAGAGAAAACAGTGTTATTCTCATGGTGTTTTAATCCATAAAAGTACCTAGCTGTAATCTTGACTTCAAAATTCAGGTGAGTGAACTCTGGTTGTAAGCAGTTTGCATGAGCAGGATACTCGCACCCTGTTTCTTTCCAAGGTGCTTGCAAGAGAATTCCTACCTTGCTACAGAAATATTTTTCAAAATGCTTTTATTTTCCTCCTTTTCTTTAAGTCTGTGAAGAAACCCTGAAATGAATAAAACTCAAAGCAATATTGTCTGCAATTCTATAGCCAGCTTGCAAAAATGTTCCAAGTGGTAAAAAGATAAAACTTAACTGATCGACAGTAATGCAAAATCTTTGCAACTGACTTTGAAATACAATTTTTCACAAAGTAATAACCTCTCATTTTTGAACAAACTAACAAATAAAACCATGAGGCTGACTATGCTAAAGCTCCTCTAAAACTCATTGTAGAGAAGCAGGCATTTTCAGAAGTTCATTTTTAGAATTTAGTTTGACCAGATGGAATTTAACCCATCTTTACAGAAAAGTGTCAAAATAATTTTAAAAGAAACAAATAAGAATTTCAAACCCTGCTTTTATATCTATCTCCCCAAGGAAGCCAGCTGGCTCGTCTCACCTGCACATTGGTTTAGCATAGCAGTATTTCGCATGTGGAAATTGCTCTGTAAAATGCTTGTTGCATTTTACTTTGTTGCATTTTACTGGTTCATCTTCCATACCTGCACTACTTACGGGCTTACCTGTTGCAAACCAGGCTCCAGAGGGGGTGTCAGTAATACTCAGAAAAACTTTCCTGTCTGAGATGACACCGTGTTTCTCCCTGGACCTGTCTGTGCCAAGGACAGAGCTGGCACCTGCCAGCTGCAGCTATCTGTGCACAGTTACAGCTGAGGTGTGACTCGGTGCCGCTGTCTGGGGTCAGGACAAACCTGCAAAGAGTTGCTCGCTTTAGCTCACCTGTCCCTTCATAAAAGAACTCTACCCTACAGGGAGATATTGGGAGTGATGCTGGTTGGTACCAAAAGGAAAGATCTCCAAAAGCCAAAACACCTAATGCAGCTTTGCTCCAACGACGGCTTCTCCTCCCGTTTCTCTCCCTTCGCTGTTCTGGAAAAGCTCTTTTATCCATTGACTGTTACCGTTCCCAGCACAAGGTGGCACTAAGATTCCAAGAGAGGGACTTCTCAGCCCTCCAGCCCTGCTCCCAGTTAAGTGGCCAGCGTGTAGCTACAAACTGCTTGGCCATTTATTGTTTTGTACTGTGAGATATCCCGGGAGTGCATCTGAGCATTACATGGGGGAAGAAAACAACCAGCCATGCTCGGCAAGGGCAGTTTGGGGATAACTTGGTGATGAACGCTGCTGTGCTCTTGCCGGTTTTCATCGTTTTGCATTCCACCAGGAGTTTCCCCCTTCAGCACTCTCCAGCCTTCTCCATGCCTCTCTCTCGAGTTTCTGCTGTTTCCATTAGTCAGAACAACTGCCAAGGGCAGGCAGGCCGCATGTGCTGCTGTGCCTCGTATCCTGCTGGGAGCCACTTGCCACTGTGTTAAAGGTCCTTGTGCAAAGGACACTGCAAGTACAGGAGCAGTGGGGCATGAGGGGAAAAGAGTGGAAAGAAGCAAGCAGTGTATCATCCTCCTCTCGTCCCCTGAGTCTATAGGAATTCTTTCTTGGTCGAGATCCAGTATTAACACTTGCCTCAGGAATGCCGTATGGGTTCTTGAGGGGGAAGGGTTGTTGGCTGGTCTTACAGCTCCCAAAATCAAGTGAGAGCAAGTCGGCTACTGCCTGTCCTGTTGCTATGCAGTACTTTTAAATTAGTATTTGCTGTGGTGTTGCACCTCCATGCTACGTGCTATTAGCAGTAGGAAGATCCTGGCCATCTAGGCAACATGTCTTTCTGTTATACTGAACTCTCTCATGTTTGGTTTACTTGCTATTCTCTCCCACACTGTGAGGTATTTTTTATCTGAGCAGACCTAGTAGAATAATTTCCGTGAAGTCTTAATAAAAATTATGGATGAATACAAATAATGAAAGATGTAGCTGAACACTACCTGACTTTCCTTCAATCCAGGCTATGTGGTCGCTTTTTCTTTGTTCTGCAGCCCTGCCTTCCTTCTCTCAGAGAAACCATGGATTTTAGTCTACGGACTCTTACTTTTGCCCATGCCTTTTTTTAGATCAAGAACAATGCAGCAACAGTCTAGCACATATCCTAGTGGTCTTGAAGGAGATCAGAGTTACAGTGGCAAAGAGATGGAGGCAAAAAATCCCATGAACTGGTTTTCTTAAGGGAACAGAGCAGTGATACACTCTGAAATAGCACTGATCTCCTAAACACTGATTAAAGTGAAGAGAAAAGACTTTCTGTGGAGATTTAAGAATTCTGTGACTGACTGGGACATCCAGTCAGGAGTGACAGTGGTCAGAGGTGCGGGAAATCTTGTTTGGCTATTATAAGGTGCTTGTGTGCCCTTGAACTGGGTCCTAGAATCCAAATTTTACTTGTTTAGAGAAAGCTGAACAATACCGAAATGCTGATGTGCTCTGAAAGTCTGGCTTAGGTTGGGTACTCCAGAAAGTCCAATTGACTCACAGAAAGGAACATGAGGAGATAGGAGGCTCTACCAAATCTGCAGTATATTTAGATGCTTTCAATCAGTGACTGAGTAGTCATAGTTATCAGTGGGTTAATGGCCCTGAGAACTGAGCTTTTCCCAACTTACTGAGAAATGCCTCTGCCAGAAGTAGCAGGCCAGGGGAGGGAGAAGGGAATCTGCCCCTCCAATGCAGCCCACCCAGTCTGCACACAGGATCTGTGGTCAAGGAGGGTTGGTGACAAGCACAGGGCTGTGCACTGTGGAGGAAAGGAGCAGTTTGTTTGAGTGCCTGGGAATCGAGACTTCTTGTCTGCATTGCTCAGGAAAGATTGTGATGGGTATTATTTTTTATAGTCCTGAACTTTTCCACCTTATATTTATTACTTCTGTTCTTGTGCTTCCTTCAGACTCACCTTACTAGACTTGCCTTACATATCACCGAAGCATTTGAAGTCTGGCTCCTGATCTGTGTTCTGTCTGCAAAACAGAGATGATCCTGCCCATCACCTAATAAACATTTAAGTCCAATAAAGCTATAAGCTCCTCAGGACAAGGACTTCTCCTAGTTATGCAAATTTTTATGTATGTAGTATGAGCCTTGAATTAGGTACTTATATCTCTCATAGTTGGAACAGTAAAATTATTAGAACACCTCTTTTTTCTTTTAGATTGTAGAAGATATAGGGCAACAGTGACTTTCCTACATTCCTTTTTATCTTTTGGACAAGATTTCACCCCTGTCCCAAGCTACCATATCTGTACAAGTGAGACTTGCACCTCTTTTATGCTGCCAAGCAGATACAGTTGCAGCCAGTAAGAATCCATTTAGACTAATCAGATGTTGCAAATCCATTATGGTTCTCTTGTTGGCCCCTGTAGACACAAAAAAATTACGTGCCCCTTACAGGGCCTGACTTATGGCAGGGCTTCCCAGTGCTTGGCAGGCAGGAGTGCTGCTGCACTTGACTTCAAAATGGTGTAAGAAGGAGGAGTCTTGGCTGTGGAAAGCAGCTGTAAAGTCAAGAGGAATGGCTGTGTGTCTTGTGACCTTTGCTGATTGTGTGATTGTCTGACATGGCATCATATGATAACTCTCAGAGACCATTAAGAATCTAGCAAGGCTTTTTTACATCCTTGCATCACCAGGATGGAAGCTTCCACAAAGCTGTCATAGCATGTGCAACTAGACAAGGTGGATGACTTTGGTCAGACGCCAGGGATTTGGAAAGTATTAGTTTGTTTGGTTTTTTTACACCCTGCCACTGCTTTCTGCTTACAGGCAAGCCTGTCCCCCTCAGTAAAATGGAAATAATTCTTTTCTCACTTTTGTGTGCATTTAAATCTTCAGTTTTCCACACCAGAGATCATCAGCCGGGAAAGGATTTAGAAGGAAGAGGCATTACTCGTACACCAGTATCAGCCAGTACGGTATATGCTCATGAGCTCTTAAGCTCAGCAGAGCCTTTCCCCTCTCTAGGGCTGGTTCATGTGGGTATTTACTGGCTGCAGTAACATGCCATTTTTCACCGGCTGGTTCTAATCTTATTGCAAGATCTTCTGAGCTAGCTTCACTGCAAAGATTTTAACTGGACTTTGGAATCCTAAAGGAGCAAAGATTAGGTAAGTGGTGAATATTTCTCACCATGAGAGTATGTTTCAAGGTTGTCCTCCCATTTCCTTACTCACAGACTCTAAAATTTATTTCTGTGGCTAAAATCGTCAGTCCTTACCAGCACTAAAGACTGGAATTGGTGATTTCTGTCCAATTCCCAGCAAAGAGGAAATTGTACTCCAGCATTCACTCTGAAAAGTGCTTGCAAGCACTGTTTCCTGGATCCCTGCCTGTTGCGCCACTGGACAACTCCAGTGGTTTGAGAGTGGAGGTTGGTCTGGGTAGTGCTCAGAAGCAGCACCAAGCAGGGAGAAGACAGTGTTGCTGTTGTCTGCGCAGGCTGGAGCAGTGCTTAGCTGTGCATGAAGCCGGAGGTCACAGCTGGCTTCACCCTGGGCTCCTGTAGCCAGGGCACAGCCTGTCTGGGAAGGGCAGCACAGGGGTCTTGTACCTTGCCCTCTCCAGCTTGAACCTGGAAGCAGGGGGCCTGTCTGCCTGTGAGCTCTGGGGGTGCATTGTTTGCTTGAAGAATTGGTTTGGGTTGGGATTTTTTTTTTTGTCAAGTTTTCCCCAGGAGAGGGAGCAGTCCACATAAATGATGTCGAGGGGAATGAATTTGCTTATTACAGCTCCAGCTTAACCGTGTGTGCTGTATTGCTGTAAATGCCTTCTTTCATTATGCTCCTTATCATCAACTCTTTTTGCTTCACCTTCTGACTCCTCTGGTAACCTTGCAACAGTTCCGGCAATGCTGGCCCTTCGAGGCTGGCATTCAGGACAGGAACCGCACCTCTTTGCTCTGTAAGCTGCCTTTCCCACCACAGTATGCCCAAGGCTGCTCCCAGTGCCTGGTCCCACAGCTCACATCCCCATCACCGGGCCCCGAGTCCAAGTCACTTCATTCCCAGCACGGTGTCCCGCTCGCCTCCGTCCCAAGCCACAGGGCAGTGGCTCAGCAGCAGCTCCTGTGGTCACTATGGTGACAGTGGTCAGGCAAAGGAGGACATTGGTTAATTCAGGAATTTAGGGCTGCTTTGCTGAAAATCTCCTTTTGATTCTAGCAATAGTAACTTCCAGAGGCTTGCTGCTGCTTAGGTATCCATTTGGAGGTTGACTGCTTCCCTAGCAGACGATTATATTTCCAGTAACATATGCATATAAAAACAGAGGAAAGTTGGGGGTTGTGGAGTTCAAAACCACGGCTGCCAAAGTTCCTGTCTTCATGGTGTCTTTTGTTGTATCAGGAAAAGTTCCAAAGCACAGTAGCCTGGTTACCACTTAAGGAATGGATTGTGGTTTCTTGTTGACTTACTTCACTATTTATTCCTTCCTTTCCTTCTTTCTTTTTTAAATAACCAAGGAGGGGATATAACAGAGCTAACTTTGTGATAATCAAGCCTCTGCTGCATCATATTCCAGTGCACCTGATACAAAACCATCTACTGACTCGTGCTATGATTCTTAGCACTGCCGTAAGCTGAACCACTCTGGGAAAATTTCCAAGGAATAATGGGCGGAATTCTCAAGGACAAGATGAGGAGGACAGCACAAGGTATCTGTTCAACAGCATTCCTGGGAAACTAGTGTGCCAGGGAGGCTGTCGTAGCAGTGACTGGCATGAATAATAGTATTACTCTTTATTTTGGTGTGCCACTGGAAAGATCTAAGAGGTTTTGTGCATGGATGACCCTCAAATTAAGGGCAAAATGAGTAGGAGATTTTGCAGCAAAGACTTGAAGCTATATAGCAGTTAGGGGAATAAACTGTTTTCACTGGATAAGACCTGCAGCTGTCTGCTTGGAGATGGTCATCTCTGGTAAAGATATTCCCTAGGACAGATGCAGTCTTTGAAGAGCACATAGCTGCAACAATTGCATCTCTGCAGCGTGCTGTCTCTGACTGTCTGATACAAAGAAGACTACAGACACATGCTGTGATTTTTAATGCTACTGTCAGCTGAACCACTCTGGGAAATTTTCCAGGGAGCATCGGGCAGAGTTCTGAAGGACAGATTGAGGACAGTGCAAGGTATCAGTGCTAACAGCACTCCTAGGAGACTACTGTTCTAGAGCCATAGCCTGAAACAGGGTAAACTTTTAAGAGTATAGCCTCTTTTAAGTTAGTACAAGCAGCCATGCTGAAGCACCTGCAAAAAGCTTGTGTTGTAAGCAGCCCCCCCTCTACTCCCATTTAACAGTATGTAGGCCATGCTTACATCCTCTTTTCTGCACATGAGCACAGTGGGATTTGAGACGTAAAGCTGTGTGTGTCCTTTCTGTGGGTGGACAGGTATATTACACCTGTGCAGTGTTGCAGTTCACGAGGCACTAGTTGGAGTATGACGGTTTGCTCTGTCTCTGTTGGTAAGTGTTATCTGCACCATCAGATCATGTAGTTCATGTTGATTTTGCAGCCTGGTGGGTGACACTACACAGTGGTCAGGGTAAACATTTCACACAGCAGCCAAAGTTCACTCTTGCAGGTCTGAGTTGTCATCTCTGCTTCCAGGTTGCATTGACAAAATGGTATAAAAAAGGAAAGAGGTTAGTGGAAGTGGGTGAGGCAGTTTAACTCATATCCTTGATGTGTCCATTCAAAGGGCAATATCAGAGTCAGCTGAGCATGAGTAAATTCCCGTTTATGAAGGCCTGACCTTAGACTCTGAACCTCCACAGCTGAAGAATCACTATAGGGCCACAGAATTACATTTTTATTGAAAAAAGTATTACTTGAATGTCAATATAAATACCATCTCCACCTCAGCCTTGTACTGTGCTCTGAGATAACAGCATGTATTACTTCGTTTGCCACCTCAGCATGGACCTGTTGGCTGGTACCACCCAAAGGACAAGACTCTTAGACAGTTAATAATCTCAGTCTTATAATGTTTTTGCTCAGAAGACATCCCTAGGCAAGGAATTCCTGCTTCCTGTTAAGGCTGGGTGTGCAGCAGATTTTGTCTGTTGACGTTGGCAAGCCTCTTTAGGCTTCATTTTGGTGTCTTTTTAGCTCTTTGTTTCCATGTTTCATTACTTCAATTGTGTGTCTTAAGTTTAAAAGTTATTTTCAGATGGTCCATCCACTTGCTGGCATTGCAGTGCCTGGATATGTCTGTATCTAAAAGCACAACGGCAATGCTTAAACTGTGACAGTCATATATAGTGAGTCACCCAAGATTTTTATTGTGTCCCTTTTTGCTTGAGTCTGGGCATTTATTTAAACATGGAGGAAAACTACCAAACAGGATAGGTTCTTGCAGGAACATAAGTTCAACTAAAGTTTTGGATGTGGCCTTATACGGGTTCTGACACCTGCTGGGCTCTCTCACTTCTACTTGCATACAAATCGAGGTAGGGAAGAAGTTCCTGTTTAAAGGGCTGTGATTTTGTCAGTTTGTACTGGAGTCTAGTTAAAGGGCAGATTTCCAAGTCCTGTTAGGAAGAAGAGGACATTTGTCTAGATAGCTCTTCTCTACTGCCATCCTCTCCACAATGCTGTGGATGAAAGATGTTTTCCATTCTACTGTGGGATAGAGAAAGCAGCCCAAGTTCACAGAGCCCAAGGGTGGCATTTTTCAATAGTACCAGCTGCTTCATAAGCCAATGGCCAATTCGACCCTGACCTCCATGGTAGTGGCACCAGGCCAACACTGTATGCTCCAGCAAATCATTCCCTCAGGCTCTGTAAATCCTGTGCTATTGTCCTGTTTCTGGGGCAGTGAGAGGACACCCTGTGTCACTCATGCACTGAGAGCAAACTGCACAGCAAGGGTGGCAACAGTGCTTTAAGCTGCTGCACTCAGCGGGCAGGGATGGAGCTGAATCCCTAATTTTGGAATATCAATAGCTAGACCACTGCCAGTGAGTGAGCATCACTTGTCTGCTTTGGCATTTGCAGACGTGCACGTGCCACGCTACCTGCTGAATATGGGGCTGTGGAAAACAGAGGCCTCCTGAGCTGTAAATCAGAAATAGAGCAGCTGACAACATGGACTACCCTTGTTCCCAGTTGGAAGTACTATTTGCTGCAGTTCAAGCCGAACACAGCCTCCCAGCCCTTCCTGTTCTGTCTCTCCTCTGCTCTTACAGTCAGCGTGTACAAGCCTTTTTGTCACAAACTGAGACACTGTGTAAGAACACAATGTCTTCACCCAGAGCAGAAAGGCAAAGAGTCTCTTTGCAAAAATTTCCACTTTTGAGGGACAGCAGAAACATTGGTCCTGTAGCCAGGTTTGAAAGCTGTTGTTTCTCCCATTTCTACCAATTTCCTGCCTTTCAGCTGTTCTGGAAAGGGATCAAGACTGGATGAGTTAGCAAGAGACAACAAAGAAGGTGAGTGGCATTTGCATGGAAGATGGTAACAGGAGACGGTAGAAAGAATGGAACAAGAACAGAGGTAAGAGCAACCTTGGCAGGAGAGACTAACAGACAGTGATGGCCCAGGAGAAGGAAGGGCAACAGACAGTGGAAAGGGGAGACCTTGGAAAGATTAACGAGACTAAACTGTGCTGAGGACGAGGGACCTTGCACTGAGATTTCCAGGCAACTGTGCAACCATTTTCTCATGCAGTGAAAGATAAACACACACCATGTGGTAGAAAGCAGAAATACAGGAGTAAGGGATTTTTCTGTTTCTTCTCACAATTTTGTGAAGAATTTTGCCCTTTCTACAGAGTTGCTGGGTTTTCTTCTACAAGCTACTTCTTCAGAAGACATGGTCAATTTTGAAGTTCCATAGGGTTTGGATTTTAACTATATATGCAGTATAACGCCTTTGTTTGAAGAAGTGCCGTGCACAAACAGAAATCTGAGATTTTATGGCTGGTAGAGCAATAATGATTTAAAGAAAATTCCTCTCCCTGTACAAGTTAAGACATGTCAAATTAACTCCTCCCCCTAAAGTTTGTGGCACCATCCATGCAAGCTAGTCTGAGCACGTAACATTTTTCATCTTCTTTGAAGTTCTAGTCAGTGGCAGACCAGACCCACTGAGAGACTGAGTGAAATCTGTCCTACCAACTCCTAAATGTGGAAATGTGTCCTACCACACACTTGAGAGGTTCACCAAAGCCTGTAGTGTGGATGTCAGTGCACTGTTGAGTTAATAAAACCTTGAAGCTGCCCTAATTTTGCTGATGTAACTCTCTCTTGGGCCCTTGAAGTGGTATTCAAGACCTCAGGTGGCTGTTTCTTACCTTTTTCCTCAAGTTCATTCCAGTGCACATGGAGGACAGGCCCTACTTTCCCTTTAGCAATCTAGGTAGGGTGCCATTACTCAGCTTTGCTTCAGGGAAAAGCTGAGGACGGATTCTCTTGCCTACAGGAGTACAAAACGAACAGGAAGCACCTGACTGGGTGCTGCCCATCCTGTTGCAGTTCAGAGCTTCTCTGGATGTGTCCTTGGCAGATGGATTTCTCCCTTTGCTCAGGATTTGTGTGTGACATTGGGTCCCAGAGGAATAGCTGCAGCATAACTGTGGTGTTCTCTGTGCAGGGCATGCCCTGTACAGTCTGTCTCCGGGTACAGCATTTGGGAAACCTGGCCAAGCCAGCTTGCCTGGCACGCCACAGTCCTGGACTTTCCAGCTGGAAGTGACACCCCACCTCTCAGCAGTGCTGGGGCTGCAGCTTTGGTACCCAGGCTCCTCAGCTCAGGACTGCAGCTCTGTCTGTCTCTAACACCTCCACGCTGGAGGATCCCTGATCCAATGGCTTTGGCAGAGTCCCTTTCCTGCTGAGCCCCAGGCAGCAGCAGCTTGTCTCAGGAGGGGTTTCACAGTACTGAAATGGAGGCATCCTATCCAACAAACCTTTCCATGCCCTACATATCTGGGAAGGATTGAGCTGCCCCCTGCCATTGCTATAGGTCAACAGTGACAATGAATAGCTTGAACACTGGAGGAATCTCTCCTTTGAACACCGAGATTTTTGGATTTCAGTAGATTGCCAGCACAGAGAAAATTTGCATTAAGTGAGTTGATTTCTTCCTTCCTCTCATATTTATATGTTAAATTAATATTTTACATTCAGCAAGTCAATTAACTGTGCCTGCCACTGTATAAAACATTGAAGTTTGCTTTAATTCTTCCTTCAGAAAACTCTGCATATCCTGCCTGTGTACAAGATATATACCTACAGCTTACTTAAGAGACCCCTGTTTGCACAGGGTGACTAAAAGGTATTTTGGAATAGCTGGTTCAGTTGTCCCTAGTCATGTGTTTCTAACAGAAATCTCATGAATGGGGCAGATAGTGGTATAGAACCTGCAAGTGTTTGGTTTGGTTGATGGTATCTTGTTTCAAGTAACACAAGTGAACTTGGAGACAAGAAAGGAGATGTTATTGACTGGTGTTTTTCCAGAGGTTTACACTGCTAAACTGGCAACTAGCCCTGCTTTCATTTCCCCTCAAATTTACACCTCTACCCTTCCTGTCAAATTAAGTGCCAGCTACAGTGATTTACATTCTTCCCTTCTAGAAGTTTCTTAACCAATTATAAATGAGCAAAAGATGTTTCTTGACAGTCATTTTATCTGTCCAGAAATGATAAGAATTAATCCAATGGACAGAGGTATTTCACAGTTAGAATAGTTCAGGAATGTTTTTAGGATGTATTAAGGAGGTCTCCATACTGCATCTCTTTCTTTCCCAAAGCAGCCCTAGACACTGAAGAGCAACTCCTTGATATGCTCAGCTGGTGATTAGTGTGGCAGGGACAAAGGTCTTTTACCAAGCACTGGTTTGCAGAGGTGGGAAGTTTAAAAGATATGGGAAATCAGAGAAGCACTCGTCAGAAAATTTTACTCATAGTGTCTGCAAGGTGTTTCAGTGTTGGATAGGTGGGAGAAGATGGAGACAGCATAGGAAAGATTACTACAAAAGCAGAGACAGTCTTTAAAACTGTGATAGCTTTTCTTGCCTGAAACAGGCACATGAGCAACTTCTTAGTCTGGCTGTTGGAAGCTGTTGAATTGATGGGCTGCAAGCATTTGGCCCCACTGCTGTGGAGGGGATGATCCTCTAAAAGTAGCCTGCCTTCCAAGGTCATATCTAGACCCACAGCATGTTTGGGAAGACACTGGTATGTTGCTGATTTGTGGAATTTTCATTTCCCATGATGATTTTGCCTCACAAAGGAGAGCTGGGTTTAACACTGGAGCTGGAGAGAAAATTTTGTTTTATGTGGGGCTTGGAGTGGAGGAGAGGGAGCCCACTGTTGCTGTCTCAGAGGGGCAGTGGGCCAGGGGGCTACTTCTATGAGAAGGGCAGACATTTCCTAGAGAAGGATCTCTGAAGTACCTGCTGACTGAAACATTCCAGGCATTCCTGCGCTGTGCTGCTAAGCTCCCATAGCAGCAGCTCATGTTGCTCAGGCTGCAGCAGCCTGGCCTTGGCAAGTGTGTCCTGGTCAGGGACTGACACACAGCTCTCATTAGCAAATTCGCTGTGTGGAGTAGCACTGTAAGCTGTGAAATTGCAACTGCAGGAGAAGATGGATGTGATTTTAGTGTGCTGCTGTTGTGAACAGACCTGCCAGGAACAGGTGAAGGGCTTGTAGTGGGCTACCCACCACGGTGTTTTCTCCAAAGATTTCCTGGGCGCTTTGTGCCCAGGCCGGAAACTGTAGTTCTCTGTAGCCCTTACCCCTCCTACAGCTGCTCTTTCAAGTTGTGTTTGCATCTACTGTAAGGGGCAGAAACTCACACCATCTCAGTGTCAACAAGCTTGTAAATCATCTACTTAATAGTCACAGGTGAGATAACATATTAAATACTAAAGGCACTAAAAAATCCTTCCCATCTCACTCACCCTCCCCCTCTCCTGCAAGTACTGAATCTTGTCCAAAGCTGCACAAACAGGATTCTAAGATAAAGACCTTGGGTAAGAATTACTAAAACAAACAGAGTGTGGGGTGGTTTGTTAAAGGACTGGCTTCTCAAGGCCAAAGGGTGGGTGTGGAAGAACACACCACACACCTTACAGACAGGAAAGCTAAGAACGTTTAAGAAGTACATCTTGGAACAAATCCCTCCTCAGAAGTCTGTAATATTTTAAATAAGTTGATATATCGTGGGAGGAGAGTCATATAAATACAATGCAAAGTACACTGTCGGTGATTTCAGTAAGTAGCAGCACAAAAGCTTTCTAAGAAGTAGAAGGATTCTATTATGCTTAGCATGATGCAGTGCAGCGGAGTTATTCAGAGTTAATGCAGTTCTAGCAAGGAAACTACATGCTCCAAGCTACATTTCTGTCTTTCCTTTAAGAATGCTTTGAAAGAATTTACCATTCAGCTGCAAACTACCTGATTCTGAACACAAATAAAAGAGCAGAAATTTCCCAGTTTACTTCTTCCCTGCCCTGCCATGTGCAGGAAACCTCTCCGTAGCAGGACAGTTCCCAGGGGCACGTTAGTTCAGTCACCATGCAGTGCCTGTCTATCGATGGCTGGCTCAGTGTCAGGGTTTCTTTCCTATTTTTGTTGTTGCATGGATGAAATCCACTGCTAGAGCATTATCTGCTATTGCTGGGGGATACATTCTGATGTAAAGGCGAAAAACTCCATGCCTGTGATCTTGCTAGCCTGTGACCAGCACCTGGGGGAGATATTTGAAGGTGGAACACGATGAACCACAAGACTACAGTTTTAGGTGATTAACACCTCAAAACTTGTTCCTTTTGCAGGTTGATTTTTTTTCCCCAGAAGAATACGTGGCCTATAGCTTCAGTCAGTGCCTAGGGGTAATCTCTACATCCCCTTGACTCAAGGCTTGTTTAACTTTCCCATGCTGCTGCAGAGCTATTGTTATTTTGCAGATAAGGAAGAGTTATCATTTTAGCACAGTCTAAGAGAAAAGGATAGGAGGGAGCTATTAGATTCTCTCCTGTGTTACTCTCTATCTGGTGGCAGGGTTGTCATTCACACTGATCTCTCAAATGTGGTAATAATAACAGTAAAGTTTTATTTTTACTGGTTATCAGCGAAAAGCAACAACTAGGCTAAACCAGGAAATACCATCCTTTCTGCCTTTGCAGCATGTGTGCTCAACCTTTCTGCTGATGCTTTGATACTTCTCTAGCTCTTTTCTGAAGAAACAAGGTGACACAGACACCTTCACCCCTCCCCAAACAACCTGGTCTGCCTAATCCTGGCCAATATCTAAAAACAGGCCCTCTGCCCTCTTCCCAGCAGGCCAACGCACATTCCCACCCTCCCAGTGCAAATCTGCAACAGCTCCCTTCTGTCCTAGCTTGCTTTTGCCATTAAGACACGGTAGGCTTTTCACAGCTATGTGTTGCTGACTCTAGCAGTTGCTACCTTTTCTTCCTCTGTGTGTGCATGGCAGTCTTTGGTCTTTTCAAGGGGCCCCTATCACAAACAAGTTGCCAAGTTTGAAACCAAGCAAGACAAATGATGCGTCTGACCAAAAAGCCCCTGTAAGGGCCAGAACCAGGAAAATGCATGGACTGATCCTAGTGCGAGTACTTTACATCTCTGGAGTGCAGATGCTCTTTAAGGAAATAACAGAGACTGTCTTACCCAAGGTGTTGAGGACTATACAGAATTAAGGTGGCTCTAATCTTGTATGTTTGTGCTTTAAAGGAAAGAAACCCTGCTGCAAATTCTGGCCCTCCTACTGGAAAAAAGAGCGTGCTCCTGGCATGCTTGATTCATTTGTGTGAACAGTGGGGAAATAATCAGAAGGGTAAATCCTGTTCAGACAGAATTCAGAGTCACTTTTCATGGCGTACATCATCATTCTAGATATCTGCAAAGTAGAGGTGCACACCAAGCTAGCCAGTCTGGGTTCCTTCAATAGCCAAAAGAAAGAAACTAGCAGCTCTTTGAAGAATTTTCAGGGTTA
The DNA here is from genome assembly GCA_013397755.1 of Cnemophilus loriae. Classification (NCBI taxonomy): domain Eukaryota; kingdom Metazoa; phylum Chordata; class Aves; order Passeriformes; family Corvidae; genus Cnemophilus; species Cnemophilus loriae. Next base: position 173,795 of record VZTF01009438.1, read on the forward strand.
AGTGAACCTCACCCTTGGTGCTGTTGGCTGTACACAGCAATTTGGGCTGAGCCGAGACACAGGTGTCTGTGGTGAAATCCCACCCTTGGTGTAATAAAATCCTGGGGGAGATCCTGAGACCCAAGTCATTCTGCACTGTGAAAGGAAGATGTGGATCACAATAAGAGTGTGAATGAAAAACCTATTAAGAACAAGAAAATCCTGTTCAGTTTGTGACTCTACCAAGCTTACATGAAGATGGATGCTTTTCCAATAGGGAAAAATAGGTGTAACAGACCCCTGTAGGCTTCAATATGGGTGACAAAACACTGCAGGCAGCAAGTCATCCTTTTCAAGGCTGGCTTGCTGGACTGTGTAGCCTTACAACAGTGAAGCTCCTGTGAGGCTTGCCAGTGGGTGCAAATGATGGAAATTGGATTTTCTAGGAAGGCAGGTGATGACTGCATAGTACTTCTATTTTGGTTTCTTGAGGTCACTCTGTTTGTTTTGAAGTCTTTCTAATTCAGGACAGGAGGAGACCAGGAATTGTTTTTTTTGGCTACAAATTCAGTTTGAACTTTAACTGAGCAGTGTCTTTCTGTGGCAAGCAGCCATGCAGCCACGAGGAGTGATTTTGAAGGGCAGCAAGAGGCAGGATTGGCAGCATCCTTCAGGCTGCATTGACAGACTGGTCATGCACAATTGCCAGAATGGCCTGACCCAGGCTGGTGCCATCACTGCTGGACCTCTGCCTCTCACCTCCTTGGGATAACAGGACTGCTGGGGCTGTGCCAGAGAACAGCAACGGCCAGGCAGGTAAGGGGACACTGCTGTCCTCTAAAGACAAATACAGGATGTCCCAAGCCAGATAGGCTAATGACAGAGAAGAGGTGGCCTGGTTCTGCTCTTGTGTTGACACACTACGTGGCTGTGGTTTTGTCATCAGGTTCTCAACAATGAACCTCCAGGAGAAGGGGAATTGTCCTCTTGTACAATTCTCTTATCACAGGAAAAGAGGATAGCTGCACAATTCAAACCTTCTGCATGGGGAGCATCTTACTGACATCCTGCACACCCTGTCAGTGTGCTACGCAAGTTATCCATTCTTGAATCAAATCTTTCTTAGCAATACCCTTGGCAGCCATAGCCTTGGCATGCACACATGAAAGAAGAAAACCTCTTGCAGAAGTTTAAGTAGGCTTTTTCATCATTCCACAAGGAAAAAATCTTATCCACTAGCTCTTCGCTTAGCATAAATGTGGGTTTCAAAGAGCCTTGCAAAACAATGTATTGCAAAATCTATGTGCAGGAGTAAGAAAACAAATTAAGGACTTGTGTTTGGAAGAGCTTATTCTTGTTTGAATGCTCTGTAAGACAGTCCTGAAACCTCTGAGTGACAGGAATCTTACAGATATTGTGCTTGGAGTCAAAAGTAAGTTGGATTTTTTCCTGTCCTTGTGGAAACCTGTAATTACAATAATTTTTGGTTTAAATGATTGATGAGCTAGAATTATTTCTCATAGCAGGCCAATTGCTGAGATAGAGTATTTTGATACTTTTCCATCACAAACATGCCCAGAAAGCACACTATTCTTATATGCTATTGTTGAGAAGCTGGGAGAAAATCCTCTACATATAGTAATGGCTGTGTCACTGGTACAAAATTGCCCCCTTGAACCCAGCACTCGAGAAGGGTGGAGAGGGAATGACATGACAATCAATCACACCTTGCTTACAATACTTTCTCTGCTCCCATGTGGCACTGAGAACTGCAAAGAGGCTCAGGAGATCTTTTGTTTTTCTCAGCAGAAAAGGTGCACGTCGGGTCCAGAGCAGCACTTCTTGAAGTTAGTTCCTAAATTAGTTGTTTCAGGATATGTCTAATGTAGCTGTGATTCTTCTCGGTACCACATAGCTTTGGTTCTCCAAGCTGCCACTGAATCTGCTGCTGGCATTTCTCCAAATGGCAGCACAAGCTCTCCCAGGCAGCTGGGGCACCGATCCCACCGCAATATGCAGAGGAACGAGTGTTGTGGTCACTCTCATCCTCCTGCCCAGATGCAGCAATGCATCACTGTGTGCGCCATCTGATATCTGGCTGTGAGGCATGCCATGTTTTGGTGAGCTGTATAGCTGAGATCCCTGATATCCTACTGGAATTCACGACAGAGGCCAACACATATATGCTGCTGCTGGAGGTCCTTTGCTCTTCCAAGGTGGGTGGATTTGCCAAGCCTATGTCAGAGTCTGAAGAGAAGCTAAGGCAGACTTCCACCTGGCCAAATCCTGTCCCAAAAAGGAAGCTCATTTTGAAGAGGACTGGCAAACTGAATTCTTGTGACTGATATACGGGAAAAAAATATGGCTACAACCAGCTGGGAACCACCATGTTTGTTTTGGCTGCAGCAGCTGGATTGCAATGGCAAAAATGATCCTTAACACTTCACTAGTTTGTCAACCAGTGGACAAAGGAATTGATTGTGCAATTCAGAGCAATCTGCTAACTACATTTGTAAGTAAAGGGTTTAAAATTGCACAACGTACTGAGGAATGATACATGTAGGGATTTTGTCTTACAGCTATTGGCAATTAGAAGGAATGGAGAGATAACTGAATTTGCTCTGTTCTTCATTCCATGGAGCGTAGGAAGGCTCAACCACAGCAGATACTGGAGGCCAAAAGTATTCAATTCGGCATGCATGGGATGTGTCCGTGGCAGGGAGAGTCTGCACAGAGTTCAAGGAACAACTTTCTGCTGTGTGCTATGGCATTGTGGAAAGCATATCACAGTAAAGATGTCACCTAGAGAGTGTTTTGTTGGGCTAGTTAGGTATTAGAAAAAAGTTCTTCACTGAAGGGGTGCTCAAGCACTGGAACAGGCTTCCCAGGGAAGTGGGCATGGCACCAAGCCTGTCACTATTCAAGAAGCATTTGGACAACACTCTTAGATTGTTTAACCTTTTTTTAGGTTGCTCTGCATGCAGTCAGAAGTTGGATTTGATGATCCTCATGGGTCCCTTCCAGCTCAGGATATTCTGTGATTCTAATTAGTCTGAATTCAGTGATTACTTACTGAATGTTATTTCCAAATGTTATGATTTATATCATGTGTCATGTGGTGGGATGCTCTCAGCATTGATTCCAACACAGTTGTTACAAATATTATTAAGAAAACAGTGTTAGTCTGAAAGCCAAGATAATGCACAGATTTATTTTCTGTGCCTTTAAATAATAGAAACAATGAGCTATTCTAAGAGATAGAAGTAGGCCAGGTTGAGCTGTTTTTATGTAAATGCACTTATCTGAAATTGCTCAAAACAGGAACTTCATTTCTGTGGTATAAACCCTTTTCTTAACAACTGGTTTAGTCAATATAGCAATTACAGAGCCACTCTTAAAATGACTATCTACAACACATGAAGATTTAGAGCACCTGGCTTATGTTATTCATAGTCCACTGATTCAGACTGGTTGGAATGAAGTATACATGCTCTTTTCTCTAACTGCTGCCTAAGGACTTGCCAAGACAGAAGTGCCCAGGAGACTTTGGTGAAACTCATTCTCGTTTAGATCTCTAACTGCAAAATGTATCCAGAAGGATCTGTGCTTGTCCTACTCAGAACAGTTGGGATGCAAGGCTAAGTGAAGGAGATTGCTATATTCCAATGGAAGAGCAGATTGCCTGTGTAGATGTGGCTCACAATACCTCTTGTTAGAGTAAAAACAAATGGGACCGCGGCGCTCCTTTTCCCTTGAGCTTTCTCCAACTAATGAGAGACTCCTCTTTTTTCCAAAGTATTGAAGCTAGTTTTTCATTTTGATGTTGGATGTTTCCTTAACTTCACATTCCTATTTCTGCTTGTTCATTTGTTTTTGTGTAGCAGTTGTGACAGCATCTATAAGCAGGAAAAGATACCTGCATGTCCCCCTCTCCTCCTGCTTTTAGAACCCCATAAAGAATAACTTCTTGTGTCTCACTCTCCTCTTCCCAGATGTTACATCTCTCTGGAGTGTAAATAACTGAATAACTTAGTACTTAAACACGATGTGATACCTTTGATTTTAGCACATCAAAACTAGGTTCTGATAGAGTGTCAGTATCAAATGTGAAGGCAAATGCTCTGTTCTCATGAATTCAAACTGAAGTGAGCACTTTGATGTCAATCTCAAATGAACACAGAGGGAGCAGTCCTCTCTAAAGTGGTTCAGGCGGCACCTGTAACCTCTTCAACTGCAGCCCTATCTTTCATAGGAATCAATATTTGAACCAATATTGACTTAGGACTCAGGCATGATTTATATGGGAGTCTTGGTATTGCAACAACCACTGTGTTACTCAATCAGATTCCCAGATGACTGGTTAATACATAACAAACCGGATTTGTAAATTCAGTCGGCATGTGTTATCATCAGAATGGAAAGGGGAAATTAATTATATCATGTTGTATTTAATTCATAAATATGGCAATAAAAAGATTATTGAAAGTCTAAAGACCTGTACAATAACAAGATATTGTTAGTCAAAGATACTAGGTCAGAGGACTCACTTTAAAAATGTTATTTGATCTTTTGAGAGAGTTTATATAAAAAATAAATGAGTACAGGAGATTTAGAGTGATGTGTTTCCTCCTATAAATAGCAATATGACTTAAATCTCATCAGATAGGCTAAGAAATCGTCAGTGTCTGTGTAAAACAGACAAGACCAGTAGTTTTCTAGGTTTCAGGCTAGAGCACTTGAAAATCCATGTGTGTGCATGTGTGTGAGGAAGGACATGGCCAGCCCCTGAAACTTCTTTGTTTTGGTGACTCTCCTGTGTTTACCCTGTCTGCCCTCCACGTGTGTGCTCCAAGTCCAGTGATCACTTCTTTGGCAGTCAGTTCACCATGAATAATCCCACTGTGTCTATTTGGAATCATTTGCTAGCTCAATGACCTTTCTTTAACCTCAGACTGCTAATTGTTATCACTGGCAAGGAACAAATGGGTCTGAGTGAGGTGAATAGGTGAAGCTCTTGCCTAGAACATGTGTCTTGCCCCAGGCACAGTTCCACTGCTGCCATTCCTGCAGGCTTGGCTCCCCAAAGATTCCAAAACTCCTCTCTGCCACCTCCTTATGCTGAGTGTGCGCATGTTAGAGGTTTAATGGCCCATGAGGAAATAACCAGCTAGAAACCATTCTTTGGCTTAAATGGGAAACTCTGCCAAGATGCCATAAAAGCTACGGCCAATTGCTTAAGTATAATCAGCACCTGAGTCAAAACTATGGTGTCTGGAATCTATATCTGGAATCCACCTTTTTACATCCTAACACAGGGGAAAACTGCACCATGCTTGAATAACCAGCAGTACTGGAGTTGCAAGTTCCATCACAAATCAGTTATTTCAGCTTGCTATTAGTCCATTGCTATGCATGCTTAGCATAGCAAATTGTTGCATAACAAGCAAAAACAGAGGGAAAAAAGGATATTTTAGAGGTCCAAATCATTTTAAGATTATTCTGTGTCCTACCTCATTATTTGGATCAATAATAAATTTTGAAATGTTTTAGAAATGTATGCACATTTCTATTTTACCACTGGCAGTTGTTCAAGCAACATATTGATGTGGGTGTGCTCTGGAATCTTTTTATTGTGTTGTACTTAAATATAGAGCATTTACTATCATGGTAATGGCAGCTACATGAACATAAGAAGGAAGTGTTCTAGTTGGCTTGCTCCTGCCTAGTCTGTCCCAGTGTCCAGTCAATGCTTTTGTGTCCTTCACAGCACACAGGCTCTGAGCGTTTAACACAAGCAGTGACAGTGCCTGGTGCCTTGTTACAGTGCACTACCTTCTCTGTCCTACATGATTCTCTGCAGCCTTTTATTAGTGGCCATGACTACATCTACAGCAATTAATTCTGTGGCTTTTTTCCCCCTCCCTAGTCACCACATCATGCCCCCCTGAATCCCCCATTGCTGTCAGGGGGACACGCCTCGCCTTGTGCAGGCAATTTGTCTGCGTTGCAAAGATAGAACTAGAGGTGGGTCTGGAATGTTACTCCTTACAGCAGGTTTGTTTGGCTCCCAGCTATACACTTCCACAATGGAATTCATAATGCAGAAAACTATTAGTCTAACGCCTGGCCACAGCAGACATATTGGAAAAGATACAATTTAGCATAGTTTAGAATTTTCTCAGCGTTTTCACTGTTTAGTGGTAATTTTTAACCCTAGCAAGAGTCGCAAAAATGTGCTATCAGAGAAAATAAACTGTATTCAGTTTCTTTTTCCACTGAAACCTATCCCAGTGAGGCTGCAAAGGATGTGCAAGGAAGGCTACAGATGGCAAGTGGCAGGTCTGCTCTTGGACAAGAGAGCAGTAGGGCTCCACCACAAGCTGGGGCAGGAAGGGGAAGCAAAGCGCCTGTCCTTCTGCGGCTCGGGTGGCTCTGTCACGAAAGGACAGTGCTGGCAACCCGCACACAGGACATTCTTTAGCAGGCAAAGTTAGCAAGCAACAACCACCTGATGGGTGAGGACCCCCTGCCCCCTCCAGTGCCTTCCACACATTCCTCCAGCGTGCAGAACCACACACAGCCCTGACCTGAAGAGCTGCTTCTCGCCCAGAACTCATAAAACCAAAGAAGATTAAGAGGGAAGAGAGAGCCAATTCCGTGCAGGTAGAGAACTGGTTACTATAGCAACTATTTTCTTCTTTGAGCATAGGTTGGGAGGGACTCCCTTGCAAGGGGATTTCTGTGCAGTCCCGAGGCTGGGGAGGGAGGTTGCTAAAAGAATCTCGTTTGACAAAGGTTGTGTGGCTGCACTGTTGAACTCTGCTGGGATTGGGGGGAGCTGGGATAGGGTTGTAGAAGAGTTTGACTCTCGTCCAAAAGTAAAGCAGACATTGAAGAGCCTGTATTTAAAAGCGATACTCACGTCATGGTGTATTGTTCTGTGGGTTGCAGCAACATCTGAAGCTGGTGTTGTACCACAGAACGTCACAACCAGGAGTTTCAAGGCTGCAGTTTTTAAAAGACATAAGAGAATATTTAGCTTATTACTACTGGATTTTAAAATCTGAGGTCCTAAGAAAGCTTCCCAGATGTATTTCTTCAACGAGCCCAAATTGGTGCAGAGTATCTTGTAATATAATAAATAAAATAATAAATATAAAAAATTCAGTTTCTTGTAATATAATAAAGGCTTGGTCAATTTGACTCTGGGAAAAGTCATTCTGTGGGACTAGGGCCAGGTAATGTTATCCTAGTGTACTGCTTGGAGTACCTGGCACTGTACAAGCTCTAGGTCTTTGTGGTTACCTTAGACCAACACAGCAAATGAATGAGCATATTATCCTTTTGCTAGGGCTGCTTTCTGGTGGAACATACCCCTTGCATTCACAGGAGACACAAATACCAAGCAGTGCCTAGGGTAAACCCCTCCCCTTTGCCCTCCTTAACCCTGTGTGCTCTGGCACGTATACTTCAAGGGCCAAAGTTGTACCTTGTTTTCTTGCTAGTATTTGATGCTGGAAACTAAAAAACACAGCAGGAAAATAAAACGACCTATGATTGTCTCAAATTTAGTCCTGGAATTCTCTGTCTCACAGCGTCAAAGCACAGAAGATGCAAATTTTCTTCGTAAGGGACAAGCAAAGGGGGCTTTGGGGGAAATATTATGCTCTCCTATTCTCCCTAGACTGCTTATTGTCAATTTTTCCATGCAGTAGTTTTGCTGGAGACACAGATCTAGAAGAATGTTGTCTGCCACGGGCCCACCACTCTTCCTATCACTGAGGAAGAGGAAAGAGGGACAGCTGTGCAGCCTCTCTCTTGCAGCTGCATCTTGCCTAGGTGGGTAACACAACCGTAAACCTGCAAACCTTCCAAATCCCTGTCTTTCAAAGTAGCATTTTTTTGGCCATTGATGCAGGGAATAAGAAACAGCAGCCTTCATTTTTGTTTAAAATTCCTCGAGTGTTTTAACAGATGTTCAACCAAGGAGTCAAAAAACAAAAGCAGGCTCGCTGCTCTAAATGCAGCCTGAATGCAGGACTAGGCTGGGAGTACTTTGCTACGGCAAAACGCTCCCCTGTCAGCAATGCACTGAGGAGGTAAGCCAAGAGGCTGAGGGACTCAAGGACAGCCCCAAACTCTCACCCAGACTTGAAACAACTGCACAGTTCCCACGTCAAAGTCTTGGGCTCAGCCTAGTTTAAGAAATGGGATTCACAAACTCAGTATCAACCTGCTACTGGTCCGTAAAGAATCAACAACTTATCAACAACTACTATTATGATATCTGCAAGCTTTTCAGCTGAAATAAGTATCTGCACCCTGTCATTCTCTCTATGCCATGTGGCAGATCTGGCCTTACATGGCATTTGATCTTGCCAGTAAAATCTGCTGCTGCTGCTTGGAATAAAACAGAGAGACTTGTGAAAGAAAGTTAAGTGCTTTAAGAGTCAGAATTCTAGACTTAGCTTTTTTGTGAGCAATAAGAAATATCTACTGTAATAATGCAATTGTTGTGAATAAAATCACGTAAAATTGCATCAATCCAACTGCAATTCCCTTTGCTGCAGGTATACAAGTTTTACAGAAAAATGGAAAAAGAATATTCCAGTAAGCTTTACTAAATTACACGAATTAATAAATTAACAAAAGGCTCATATTATACTGTCATAGACAAGAGACATGACTGACTGTTTCCTGATTGAATATATGATTAAGGCTGCATTCAGAGCCAATGAAAAATAGAAATTTCCATCAAGACTTGCAGAAGTGTCTCCATTACTTCAAAGGAAGTAGTGGACTCACTGATGATTATATTCTGTTCAGCCATTGAAGTAACTGATTACATGGTCATGGTATGCAGTTGAAGGCAAAATAAATTACAGAGAAAAAATTGTGTTTTACTGTCTGAGGGGAAGGAGATTTCTGTGATGAGCGGTTTTGTCTCCCTCCATGCTGACAGCAGAGGTCATGCAAAGTCTCAAGGCTCTGCTCACACCAGAAGAGGGGAGCTTAGTCCAGATCGTACCTTGCTTACAGCAGAATTAGTCACTATGTGTTTGTCTGTGACCTAACCTTCCTTATCTCGGCTACTTCCTTCATAGGCTTTAAAGCCAGGTTATCCAGGGGATACAGGCAGCTGAGGAATTATTCTCATAATAGGTGTCATTTATTAGATGCTACATCAAATTAACCTCTTAGATAGAGACAGAAGTTGAACATAAATACAGAACCCACGTCTGCTACAAAAGTGTGCTAATGCAGCTTGGTTGCTATGGTATAAAATTCAACATAAGGATCATGAAGACACACTTGCTTTTTCCCATTACAGAAGAAGATGGCTGGTTGATTGACTAATCTAAGGGATAGGATATTGCATTGGTCCTAACAACAAGGTGCTTCTAAATGAAAGCAGGCATCAGTTACTGCTGAGAACATACTCAGGCTTCACAAACCCAAGTTCAGTACTTTAACTAGTTGGTCAGTCTTGGAGCTTCTGAGCTACTAATTCAGTACTTAATTCTCTTCTTTGAGGTTTTTGGTTTGTTTTTTTTTTTTGATGCCTTTCAGGTTTCAATATATTCTGAAGTTAGCAGAAGCTGTAGTTTTGTTAAATTTTATTATAAGCATTACCTAAGTGTAATTGATTCTTCCTCAGGAGAAGAAAAATATTACACATATAAGTAGAAGAAATGGTATTGTTTTCTTTTTTTCCTAACTGTTTTATTGGAATGTGGACTTAAAACTTACGACAAGTACATCTTAGTAGCTGTCTAAGGAGAACATCTCACTCTGTTTATCTGTTTAATATGCACTACATGAAGAAGAGCAGTATAAATTTCTGATGCATTGCTCCTCCTGAATGCTTTGAGCCAAACTGGGGAAGATCTTGGATAAGAGCAGAAAATTTTCTTGGTTAAGAGCAGATTTATTTTCTGTCTTTCCATATACTCTGCTGAGTTTTGAATCATGCCTTCAGACCATGCACTTCATATCTCTGGCACTGCTGCCTAGGATTTCAGTAAGAACAAGCTTGTGCCACTGCTGCCACATTGCCTCCTGCCCACTCCAGCCAACCACACTTGAAATGTACAGTGCAGGGTAATGTGACTAAAAGAACTCCTACCCACAAAGTAAACACGAGCATCATCTTAAGCAATAATCAATATTTACTTTTAGACATAATGAAAGAAAAATAATCTTGGCAAGTAACATATCTATTTGCCTTCATATCAACTAAACCTGCAGCCCCTTATGATTATTCACCTTATGCCTATCAAGTTCTACTACAGTATTTTGTTCTTGCCTTTATTGTGCTGCCCGCTTTCATGGCTCCCCGGGAGAGAGACGATGTTTGTTGTGAAACACAGTGAACTGTTTTCAAATGAGTTACACCCTTTTAGTAAAATCAGCAATGAATGGCTATGAGTTGCTCACTGCTAAGAAAGCGTTAAACCAATCAACGGTGCTATGAGCAGAACAAATGTCTAAAGAGAACATGCATGTGGCCTTCACATGGACCCAGGATACTGATCAAAACGGAAGTCATTAAAGGACTGGAACCCGAGCTAAACTTACACTAAGAAAGGGTGTGTTGTAAGAAAAAGGTTATAAAAAAATACTTCATAATTTTCCTATCTCCTTATAAATTCTCTGATACATTAGAAGAGATTATTGGAGGTTTTGAAGCAAAGGTTTTGAACAACTGCCAGTGGAATGGCCAGTAGCAACGAGATGGAGTTTTCAAATGTAGTAAAAGTGGGTAGAATCCTCTATATCCAGGAAAAACAAATGTTTCTTTTCTCTGATCTTACTGCCTTTTTTTTTCCACACTGATAGCAATCTAGAAAAAAAATCAGTCAAATAACTCTAATTAAGAAAAAAAACCAAGTCCTCTTACTCATGCTATCATGACAAACCAGTGTGAAGCTCGAGCACTTGAAAACAGAAGGGCCCATGTGGAAGGCAATTTTTTTTGCTATTTGCACCACTTCTTCCCACATGTTTTTCTATTTAGCTATCCGACATCAGTGATGTTGTCAGGTTCTTGAGCAGGGTCCTGAAAAAGAAAGGCCTCCTCTGCAGTCCTGAGTAGCCATATCCAGCAGTAACTGCATGTCTCCTCTCCAGCATCCTAATCTGTTCCCGAGTTAAACGATTTTATTTCTTACACGAAGAGCTGAGGCATAAAGAGAAAAGAAAATCTCTGTCTCTTCTGTCCCAGTTTGGCATCCCTAACTCATACATCACTCTTCCTCTTAACTAGGGTCTGGTATGCCTCAGCCAAAACAGCTCTGGTTGTGCTGAAGCTGCTTTGCTAGCACAAAGCCTGTTCCGAAGCCAGTTCTGGAGCTTTCCTGCCACTTCGCAGAAAATCCATAGGCTACTTGGGGTTTTTCCAGCACTAGAGTGCTGAAGTGAAGCATGCAACAAAATGAGGGAGCAGCCTGAAATAAGTTTGGGGGAGGATGAGGGAAAGAGCCTATCAGGAAATCCCTCACAACCCAGCAACCCCCAGCCTTAACAATGATCACCACAATAATGGCAACTTTTATTTCAAGAGGCTGCAAGTCTCTCGCATACAGAAAAAGACCATCAAGGGTGAACAGCCAAAGGAGGAAAAAAAATACATATCAGGGAAGTGTCAAAGGTAGCTCAAGGCTTGAAGGGATTTATTGCTTTACTGCTCATTTATGACGAGGTGATATAAGACATTAGGCGACAATCCCACCCGCTCCGCTGGAGGGACGGGAAAGCCGCGGCTCCTCCAGCGAGCTGTGACATCACCGCTCCCACACTCGCGTGCTGCAGGTGAGGGACCGTAAGGCAGGTGCTGGCGTTTCCCAGAACAGGAAAGCATATTTCCAATGCCAAAACTATAAGAAACTCAGCTCGAAAGCACTGCGTGCAGACATTATTCTTGCTCCCATAGCTATACCCTTCTGTTCAGGCGCGATCCTCTCCCGAACCACGAGAGACCAGTTTACCATGCGGGCATGAGCTAGCCCTCACATGGTAACTAAGTAACTCGGTAACTTTCAGTAACGAGCGACTTTAAGCAAGCAAATTGTTGGTTGCCGCGACCCACTTCGCATCGCGCGGAGGTTTCCCACGTATTTAGGTATCACGTCCCGGAGTGAATGACACCGGCGCGTTGTGCAGCCCTAGGCAAGGCCAGCCCTGTCTGAGGGGGTGCCGGCTCCATCCAGCACCTCATCACCGCGGATCCAGCGGCGGCAGCTCCACGGCACAGCGCACCGTGAGGTGTCCCCTCTCTCCCTTCCTCCCTCCCTCCCTTTTTTTCTCTTCCCTTTTTCCCTCCCTCTCACCTTCCCTCAGCGCTCCCCCTCAGGCTCAGCCCCCGCCCCGCGGGCGAGCGCCTCGTGCTCCCCTCAGGCGCGCGCACCAATCACAGACGCGTGGAGGAGCCGCGAGCCGGGTGCGCGCGCCCTCCCCCTCCCTTTCCCTACCCACCCCCTCTCCGGGGGTGGAACCGAGAGCCGGCTCCAGCCAATCAGAGGCAAACGGGCGTGAAGCGTGAGGCGAGAGCGGGCCCGCGTGCCGAGACGCGGTATAAAAGGGGGGGCCGGGCGCGAGCGCGGGGCTCACTCGCCGCCGGCGCTGACGGCGGAGGGACGCACGCGAGCTG